>WUAR02561468.1:0-10477 GCA_015164055.2 Chrysaora achlyos | reverse complement strand
AATGTAGTTGACAAATTCTCCTTTTTAGATATAAATGAGTGTAAAGAAAACAACGGAGGTTGCGATCAAATCTGTCACAATACGATTGGCTCTTTTTATTGCACTTGTCACTATGGCTGGGTAAACAATAAAAATAAATGCGTTGGTGCGTTGCCGTTTTTATAATCTTTTTATTTATTGCCTTTCTGGATTTAATAGTAACATATGGTTATAATCCATTAATTATGACATCTATTATTGTATGACATATTAAGATGAATTATACATTTTATTGTTATTGCTTCTTGACTCATTATACTGTAGATGTGAATGAATGCGAAAACGGCACAAGTTATTGCTCACATCGATGTATCAACACACCAGGCAGCTATCATTGTGTTTGTAAACCTGGATTTGTGCTTAGTTCAAATAAAAGGACGTGCAGAGGTATCAGCTTATCTTGCTTTATGGCAGTCGAGATTTGATGATTGATTTCATTTTACATCTGCGATGTTAAATACGTGAATATTACATTGATATTAAATACGTGAATATTACACTGAGCTGAGTAGCTACTTTTCAATCTTTCTGGCAATTGCCGTTCATTTCCCTTTCGCTTTTATAACATAATAGCTTTCAATAATATTTTGTGTTGATTTTCTTCAAGACATCAATGAGTGTATTCTTGGAGGCCACAGCTGTGAGCAACTGTGCCACAATGTGCCAGGGTCTTACAAATGCAGCTGTTTAAAAGGCTACAAAGCTCAATCCTTGATGCCGAATAAATGTATTGATATCAATGAATGCATTGGAGATGTCCCTGACTGTCACAATTGTGTTAATACCATTGGAAGGTAAAAAACATGTCTATCCATCACATCTAGCTTATAGTTTGATTGGCTGTTTTTTTTTCCACTTGTGTCCACACCGTATACATGTAAAGGCCATCATTTATGCATCATGCAACATCAGTTGTAAATTTATGCAAGGAGCATCAATTGTAAATTAACATGCTTTGACATAGCATTTACATAGATAATTAAGTCAGAATCTTCATAAAGTTAGGCTTAAAAAATCTTATTTAATCAGTTTCAGGTTCTTAATTTCAGATAAGGGATTCTTAAATGTTGTTACTCTTTTATGCTGGTTTTTACTGTACTACACTTCCTTGGGCGTCTTTTTCTTAACAATTTAAGTGTATTGTTATCGTTTCTAACTCGAATAAAATATAACATATCATTCGTTAATTCACAAGTGCTAATAAATGAGAAACGTTGTAATGAATTGTGCTTATCGATAATTTCTGTGTACAGAATTAAATTATCGTATTTATTTAATTGCAGCTATTTCTGTGAATGCAAACGAGGTTACACACCAGACAGTAGCAAATCAAAGTGTGTAGACAAGAATGAATGTGCAAAAGACAACGGTGGTTGCAAATTTATTTGTGTTAACCTTCCTGGCTCGCACTATTGTAAATGCTTTGACGGTTTTAAAGCTTTGGATAAAAGGTTATTATTTTTATCTCGACTTCCATTCATTTGATGCATTTTCATGTAAATCGAAGTATTAAATCTCTTCACTATGTTTTACAGCAATTCAACTTGTGTCGACATTAACGAGTGTCAGCCGAACAATGGAAAAGGTCCATGTGATCATATTTGCACCAATCACAATGGTTCCTTTGAATGCAGCTGTCGTGCAGGATATCGTTTACTTACCCACAATCATAGCTGTGTTGACATAAATGAATGTGAAAAGCCAGTCTGTTCGCAAAAATGCGTTAATTTTCCTGGAAATTATTCTTGTGACTGCTTCGAGGGATTTGAAAAAGTTGGCGAGAACTCTTGCAGAGACCTGGGTAAGGTTTTGTCAATTTCAAAATCTCATTTAAGTAGATACTTTTTACAATGGATACCTCTATAGTCTTTCATGACGGTATAACCTTAACCTGAATACCTGATCTTAGATGAATGCAGCCTTGGTAGCCACAACTGTGATGCTATTGCCACTTGCAATAATACAGTTGGTCACTACAGCTGTAGTTGTCCAAATGGTTACTCTTTAATCAACGAAACTACATGTTTAGGTAAATTATATTTCTTTTTTCATTTCAGTTGGTTTCTTCAATTGTTTTTAGCTAACTCGGCAAATTGCTAAACAAAACCAACATCATTAATTTATCAAGTCTTTATTTTAATTTTGAGATATCAACGAGTGCGAAGATATAATGCTGAATTCTTGTCAACAAAAATGTGTCAATTCAAATGGAAGGTAGTTCCTAGATCATGTTTTTTTACTTATAATTGTTATTTCACAACCATGGAGGAGCTTTCATTACGAAATCCTTCTACGATGGATGTGATTTTGTTCATCATTTTGTTGTTATTTCGCACCTTTAAGAGACTGGCATTTTCTCTTTAGCTTTAATTGTACTTGCTCGAGTGGTTATGAGCTGCAAAAGGACAAAAAAACTTGTAGAGGTGATTTGTTTCGTATTCTGTTTTCACATTTTGTTGGTGTGGCTAATATTCTATATTGATTTCAAAAAGGAAACTGTTAGAGGTTGAAATTCGATTTTCATCCAGGATTGTTGAAATACTTTTTATTATTTTAGATATTAACGAATGTCTACCAGAAAACAATAAATGCATCAATGCTGAAAAGTGCGAAAATCTGCTCGGAAGTTTTGAATGTATATGTAGACATGGATTCCATCTTTCATCAGACAATGTCACCTGCATTGGTAAATTAAAAAAATTATTATCTTTTTACCTTTAGCTTTACGTATGTAGCTATGCTTTATCTTCTAATTTTCTTTTGCTTCAGATATTTTGAGTTCGATCTACGACATTAATTAACATTCAACAGCTAAGTAGAGCAATATCTCCTACCATTCTTTTGCAATGCAATGATTATTATTCAACTCAAAATGCTCATTCTAACCGAGATTTGAGATATAAAAGGAAACCCAGATAAAACGGGGCAGCATGGTTTGGCTAGGAAATGCAATGACCATATGACACAGCGTGGACAGAGAAAGATTTTCTACTATGATACTAGTTCTAGTGAAGTATCAAATTGACCATGAAATAATTTATCAGTTCTACTACTTTACTTTACTTCAGACTCGAATGAATGTCTAATAAAGAACGGAGGCTGTGATCAAATCTGCGAAAATTTGAATGGAAGGTAAAACACATAGCTTATCTTCTTCTGTTGACGCTTTCAAAAATTCTAATTTTTGTGATTTCGATATCTCTCATTTCATGCTAACATTAATGATGGGTAAATTTTAGAATGATACATTTACGCTACAGAATTTCATATTTTAAACCAATGTTAAACGCATAATCAAACTCACCCTATTCTTGTCACTTTACTTATAGCTACATTTGTAAATGCGAGAATGGATACGATCTTCAAGCTGATAATACGAGTTGTTTAGGTTAGTAAACCTCAAGATTTATGTATGTGGCATTACTTTTTCTGTTTAACAATATCAAACTATCCGCTTGTGCAGCTTTTGACATGTTGTCGATTAAATAGAAATCATTTACTTGTGATTATCTCATGATTGCTATATTAAATTTCATTTATACCCAGATGTGGATGAATGTATTCAAAATAGTTCCTGTTGCAACCATATGTGCGAGAATATAGATGGTGGATTTCAATGTGTGTGTAAACCCGGCTTTGCACTGGACAAAGATAACTGCACTTGCAAAGGTTAAATACCGTTATTATCAGTATTACCAATACAATGTTGTAGCAGATAATATGAAGCTATCATTGTGATATGGAATCATCTACATCTGTAATGAAGTACCAATGTAATGTAATAAACTATATCCTGTAGTGAAATTGCTATAAACGTAACAACATTCTATAATTGCTTTAAATGCTGTAAGCATATATTAATTGATTCTATCTAGATATCGACGAATGCTCTATCTTAAATGGCGGATGTCAACATACTTGTGAAAACAAGCCAGGAACATACAGGTGACTGCATTCTGTAGATACATGCTCAATAAAAACCATTTTTTAACCTTAGAGAGTTAGCTGTTCATTTTAGATTGATGTTATGCTCTTGATTCTTCTTTCAGTTGTACTTGCAACTCTGGATACATTCAAGATGAAATGAATTTCACAAAATGCTCTGACATTGATGAATGCACATCAGTATGCCAGTTCTTCTCTTCGTTATTTCGTTTATATTAAAAAATGCGATGAATTTAAAGCTGGTCCTAAAAACGTTTGTCCTAAATAATCGTAACAATAATAATTAAATGTTATTTTTGGCTTCTATTATCAAAATGGCGTGAAGTAGCTCTCTTATTCTATGTTTAGGGTGAGGCTGGTTGTCAGCAACACTGTACCAACACTCTTGGCTCTTACAACTGTACGTGTGATTCAGATTACAAACTTGCTGCAGACAACAAAACGTGTCAAGGTAAATAAATTATGCTGCTGGCCTAGCAAACATGTCTGTTTCACTGACATAAGAATTCATTGATCTAGTTTTATATTTTATTTCGCTAACAATATCCATATGCTCCCGTTTAGTGTTGAACTTGTGAATTTATTGTTATTCTTTTAGTCTGTCCAACTTGTTCTGAATTTGAAATGTTGAAACAAATGGTAATAGAGCTTAAAACACAAGTGAACGAGTTGCAAAATAAGGTACGAAATTTAGTATAGATGTTTTTATCAGTAGTTGTTTCTTGCAAAAATATTTTATCAATAAAAAGACATGCATGGCTTTAGTATAGTTACTCTATGAGTTGAAATAATAAAACTGCGTTGATTTTTCATGCATAACTCAAATTTTCCTAGCAATGAAGCATGTTCCTATTCTTCTTACAACAGATTGTTGACTGCAAGAAAGAAAAATGCGGTAGGTTTTCTTGCTTTATTAATCAATAATTGATCGTATTATTTTTCAAATGTTTGCTCCTTCAATCAATACATTTTTTTCAACAGATAAAACAGCTGGCCCTGCAAACATTTTTGAACTTTCATGAGAAGATCTGAACTGAAAACTAACATTTTGTGTTGAACATTTGATATGTTATATTTTGAAATATGGTATAAAACTGCTTTCTTCTAAATATTTTTTATCGATTTCCAAATAAAGCACGTAAACCTTCCGTCTCCTTTCTACCACTTTAGTCGCACCCTGACGCCATTGGTTAGGCCTGTTAGTCCCTTTTTTAATCGCTTGGCTAAGGCGTATGCATTTTCCAGCAAGGAAAAAACTGGTTTTAATGTGAAACTAAGCTAGAGGAACTGCTAACGTCCAAGATGTGGTGGCCAATATCATATGTTTTTCTATAATGCGGTTTGCAACAGGGCCTCTACATCCATACATACTAACTAACACACATACAAACTATACATACATAACAACACATACTTGGTTTACAACAAAGGAACCGGCTCGCTCGGATTGATCGAAGTAGAAATCATACTCGATCGGATAGCCTAGTCATTCAATCAATTCAATTACCTCAATCAACTACATACTCTATAGGATTTTTAACAATTACAAACAATACAAAATATTAAACATATAACTTGATAAATTAAATTAAAATACTCGATCGGATTGGTTTCACTGCATTGTTTCACTGACTCTAACTTTGAATAGAGGCTGTAATGCGGGATGGAGGCTATGATATTCAACAGGATTCTTTCAGCCTCGCCCTCTTCCTTCATTGCATCTCAGCGAATTGATTTAGTGATTCATTGCCAATTTTCTCAAGTTGTGTCATATTCTAATAATGCAGACGACACTTTCAAACTTTTATTTGAGTTTGAATTAAATGTGTGCTGATTTTTTTGTACTAACAGTCGCAGTATTGCATAGAAGAATATGAATTTGTCTGCTAAAAATTGGCGCTGTTATGTTAATTTCTTGCCGTTGCTTATATGTATCTCTACTTTGGTTGATCTTTCAATTCAGCTGAACTTCTGTGCTAATGTTCCAAGTAGAAAAGGTAATTGTTTGCCTTTTTTATAAGGTTGTAGGAATTTGAAGTTTGATTTAAAGTGAGAAGTTTTTCAAATGAATTTAGGCCCTTCTGCAATTTTTCCGGCTTTCGGCTTTGTCGATTTGGCCAAACGGAAAGGGCTCTTTTAGCCTGTAGTATGATACTAACTTGTCATATATTTATATATACCATATATTCTCTGCAGGTAATGTTTCATTTGTGGCTAAAAGTTGGCCATTATATCGCAAAATTTTATATCGCTATGATAATGCTATCATCAATTGCTCAACCAATGTAAAGAATGCATCAGTAACTCTTGAATATAATGAAGCTGGTACATGGGAAGACGTGATGGCTGGTAAATCAAGGTTCTCTGGATTCACTCAAAATGGCCAAGTATTTCATTTAAAAGAAGCTACAACGGGACTCAGCATTGTCTATAGGTGTACTGCTCAGTTTGGAAATATCAACATTTGCTTAACACTTGGTGGACTACGAGTTCTTTGTGAGTTCAAATTTCAATGTTTTTATACATCAATCATGTAGCTTATTAACACTCGTTTTGATATTCATACTGATCTTGAAATATTTTATTTACATTTTGATTTCCTCCCTTTTCTCCTTATTTTGGTTTATTAATGAAGTGTACATTTTTACTGCTTCCTTGTCTGTCTTAACAAGTAAACTGCATTAAGACGCATTTGGAGTTCTAATTTCACTAATGAAATTTTTAATCAATTTGCAGTGTTGGTCTAACAAGGAGAGGAAACATTTTAACCAAATATTAAAATAATATTTAGAATAGACCCAGTTAGGAAAATTTTTGATTCTAAAGGTGTGGTCAAGCAAGCAAATTGTAAGCATCAAATTCTGTGAGGATTTTTTGAGCAAATAATTGGCATACCCATTGTTAAAAAAATTGTGGCTCAGGATTAGTAAGAATAGAGTCACATGTAGCACTTTTCTTGTCTTGCTTGCATGATTTATTTAAGAAAAGATAAGCAACCAACTTCATTTATAAATAGCAGAGACACAGTTTACTGAAAAAATTCCTTTTATTCTAGCTTTTGTCAGAAACGTGTCAATCCAAATACTGCCTCCACCCAGACCACTAAAAGCAATTGAAGGAGGAGATCTTCGGTTTTCCTGTGAAGCGCATGGGACAGGAATAATGTCTCATTCTTATCTAAAATGGTATAAGAAAGCACCTTCGGGTAGATTTGAACTTGACAAATCACTTGTACTTAGAGAAAGCTATATTACAGGAGGACAGAGAATTGACAAAGAAGTTGTGAACATAAAAAGTGTCAAGAAAAGTGATTCAGGGACATACATTTGTGAGAGAGATCATACCCCAACTGGATTTGTAAAATTTCAATCTGTTGAAGTTGCTGTTGAAAGTAAAAATTTAGTTTCAAAATTATTGTTCGTCACTTTTTATTGCTTTTTGGTCATCCCATGCTGTAATAGCAATTATTCATGGCAGTTACTCATATTATATGGGGGTATCTCCAGATTGGCTTAAATTCCATATCTGTTTTTATATCTTATAATGAATAGCTTCAAGATATTGTTTGTTTGTTATTGCAAGTTCTTGAGAGAAACCATCCTCACAAAAAAAATCACTTCTTCTTCATAGATCTATGTACTAACAAGTTTAGACCATAAGCACTTACTAGTATCATAATTTTGCTATTAACAACAACTTTTCAATTCCCCTGTATGTTACCTTACTTTGTTTACATGTCTGCTTACCCGTAAATACTTTTTTCAGGCCCTACCAAGCCATATGTAAAGCTGATTCCATCAGTTAGAGAAGTACGGGTGATAGAGAACAAGGAGAAGGTAAAAATTGTTTGTTCCTATGTTAGCGGTTTGCCTAGACCAACCATGAAATGGACTAATCCGCATGGAATGGTTGTTCATGACTGTGATGAATACAATATTAATTGTACATTAGAGATTTATTCTGCTGACTATAAAAAGAACAATGGAAGATATACATGCCAGGCAACAAATCGTGCTGGAACATACAGTATTGATGTCAGAGTTAATGTTTTGGGTAAGCTACATACTATTTTCACAACTTCAGAATTATCTTTATTTACTCAAAAAAGGTTTTCAATAGTTTTAAAATAATTGGAGGAAAAGCTTTGCCTGTTTCTTTACAGATTTAGTTATTGCTTCATTTCAAGTATTTTTATTGCACAAATCAGAAGGCATAATTTTCAAAATGACAATGGGTATTGTAAAAGGGACCAATCAAAGCTAATCAGTTTGTAAAGGAGACATCCAGGGGTAGAAGCATAAGCTTAAACAACCATTTTTCTACCCCATTGCAGGCAGAGAAAGTAAGTAGATTAAGCTATATTCTTCAATTGAATTTCAACTTCATAATTATAGAAGATTGAACTGAAAGCTTTTTATGCATCAATACAATCACTGTTATAGTTAGTTCTCCTGGTTTCCAACTTATCACTAATAAAAAAAGTCTTGTACTGAATTCAAATAAACTGTTAAATCAGAATTTCCTATCGAAACATTTTAGTTCCTGTTGTACTTCAAAAGACCTGGAAAAAAGAAGTAGGTGGCTACAAAGACAAAGTAGAGTTAACCTGTACCATTGTGAGAGCCAATCCTTTACCAAGAATGACTTGGTTTTATCAACCATGGTCTTGTGCATCTTCTGTGTGCATTCCAGAGGATAATGAGTGGACAAGCATATTTCCAAAGGTAAATCTTTCCTGCTTTCAAATCATGCCATCATGACGGGATAATAATGTTGCTTATTTTCACTGTTGATAGTAGGTAATATTTTTTCAGAAGCATCATTGGTAGAAATAGAATCTGCAATATAAGGAGAAGTAATTTAGCTCTTGTTTTATTTGAAGGACTCTATTGTGCCAAGTGCCATTGTCGCCACAAATGTGAGCAAGCTGACTGTACCTGCTGCCACATCTTCAGCATTTTATAGCTGCCAGGCTGACAATCAAGTTGGAAAAGATACTTTCAACTTGACCCTCCACCGAGCAGGTAAATTCATATTCATCTTGATTTTGTTGTTGTTGATTTTGCTGTTGTTGATTTTATTACCACATGTTGATTTTAAGAGAGTGTTGGTACCTTTTGAGCATTTTTCATTCATTTTCTAGCGACTGTCCAAGCAATATTTCGAGCTTCATCATCTAGAGCAGTAATAAACATGAATGAAACATTTGTGTTGAATTGCACAGCATCCTCAAACATCTACAAAAACATTAAATGGCTGAAAAATGGCATCCAACTGAAAAGTGATTTTCCAAGAATCAAACTCAAATCCATTGATACATCAGATTTTCTGAGAGTGAAAACCATTGTTTTTTCAAGACTTCTCATGTCAGATGCTGCTAATTATACATGCGTTGGAATAAAAAGAAGAGATGGAGTCAGTAGGGTTAACTCTCAAATAGTTGTAAAAGGTAAAACATTTCGAATATTCAAAACATTTCATTCATTCATTTCATTGATTTTAAGGTTTGAATTCTAGCTGAATTAAGTATATCAAATTGTGGTATCTAATTTGTTGTGATATATTAATTCAATGTTAACACTTTTCTCGTGACATGTTATATCAATATTGCTCTCACTTTCCAGCCTTGGCTGCTCCTGTTATCAGTAACTTCAGTGATTTAGTTGTCAGCCAGGCAATGGACAATGTCTTATTAACATGCCAAGTAAAGGGCAATCCCTTACCAATGATCAGTTGGAAATTTGACAATAAAGCTCTATCTGTGGTTGACTCACTCAGAAGCATGAAGGATTGTTCTACAAGAACATCAGGTGTCTACCATATCGTAGACAATTTTCAACAGAACAACCAGTTGGTCATTTGTCACTTAAACTATAAAACACACCAAGGAGAATATAAATGTATTGCAGAAAATAAAGTTGCCACTGTCAAGAAGAAAATAAGTGTGATCATTTATGGTAAGTCTTGTGTCTTATGTTGAAAAACTCTCTTTTCAACATCTGTTAACATTGCTGGTAATAAACTATTCAACTGTCGCTATATTTTACTAATAATACGTTCGTATTGCTTCCTTGAAATTTGTCATTTATTCCTTCAAGCAAAACCAAAGATATTGAAATGGGCTAATGGTGTGTCCATTGAAAAGGGAGCCACTGCTTATCTTGTTTGTGAAGCTGAAGGTAATCCATACCCAAACGTCACTTTACTTAGAATACAAAAAAATGAAACAATGCAACTAAGAGAAATGCAGAAATATGGCAATGGCACTGCTTATGCCTTGATAAAGGCCAGTAAAGAATCCGTTGGCAAATACATGTGTTTGGCTAAAAATTCTTATGGGCAAGTTTCGAAAGTTTATCACTTGAATCTAGCAGGTAAATCAATTTATTAACTAGGCTATTAACATTAACAATTACATTTGTCTTTGTTGATCGTGATGCTGTTAATATCCTTGGAGCAATCAATATCAAGAAATAATGACATCTTTCTTAAA
>WUAR02561357.1:0-12967 GCA_015164055.2 Chrysaora achlyos | reverse complement strand
TAATAATAATAATAATAATAATAATAATAATAATAATAATAATAATAATAATAATAATAATAATAATAATAATAATGCACGCAAGAACTAGTAGCGCTAATAGAACATAGAGCTTCTCCCCACACAAGACAACCCCATCTTCTAGTGCTACGTGCTGATCCTACTGACGAGGCTCTGGCTAGGGCCAGGCGCCCAGCGTCATATAAACTAACTAGACAGCCACCGCCTTGTGGTCAAGAATAATGTTTTAACCGAAGGGTAAGGGTGAGGCAACCCTAACAGAAACCTCGAGAGGAGTTAGCGTGGACATGCCTTGCCGTCCAAAAATGCTAGCCCAGATTATAGGTTAAATGGGTTGACAAGGTTAATTAGGTTTGGCTAGTGACGCGTGCATTGATGGTGTCAAGAGAAACAAACACTGATTTGTTGATGCTGAATCATCCTCACGCACGTAATGCATATTTAAAGCAAAGAGTTTGTTAGACAACGACGTTTTAGTAAAATTAATTATAGGAAACAAATATGTCTAAATTTTACATATCAATACAAATAAAAACAATCTAACCAAAACTTGACTATTTCAGAAGAAAGATTAGAAAGATTCTTTCTGACTTTTTTCGTGTGATTTTTATAAATTCCCAATCAACCATCTCAAAATATTTACAAAACCAAGGGAAAAATCAAATAGTAGTTACTATTGTTACAACGACAGTGAGTTTAACAAATTGTGTGATCATTTATAGTAAAAGAAAAACGACTAACAAAAGAAAATGCGTAACTATGGATACAGAATATACTACAACGTCGAAAGGGCTGGAGCTAAAAATGGCGAAGATCCTTCGCCCAGTAGGTGTCCCATGGCATATTAGCATGGACCCGGTCGCTATCCAACTACTGTTACGAGGACAAGAATGATATAGACACAGCATGAAAACCGAGTAAGTTTCTAAACGTGCGACCCAAATATAATGGTTATAGGAAAAGAATGCATGTGTGGTTAACCACACAGAGCAGCCGCTGATTGGTAAAAGGGATCAAATTTTGAAGAAACAAATAGTGGCTCAGTTCACTAGAGCTGGAAGAAATACAAAGAAAGATGCGACATATGCTGAAACTGGATCTGGTTAAGAGTTTACAACGAGTAAATAGGAAATCAACCATGTATTGTACCTGGACAATCTCAAGTTGATTGGAACAAGACTCAATTGTTCAGACAGTCAGAGTATTCAGTGACGACACTCACATGCAGTTTGAATTAGACAAATGTGCAGCGTTGATCATGAAGAGAGAAAAAAAAGGTAAGTCAAATGGTATAGAATTGCCCGAGAAATGATAAAAATAAAAGATCACTAACGCAAGATGCCCGCTATGACTAGCAAGGTGTATTACATTCAAACAAAATACAGCGGAGAGATAAATACCAAAACAAAGTTCGAAAAGAATAACAAAGGCGTGTAAGGACAATATCAGAAATCAACCTTAATGGTGGCAACGTTACCATTGCACATGGGCGTTACCATTGCTAAGATACTCAGCTTCTTTCTTTGCCTGGACTAATTGTGAACTGCAAGAGATTGATAGAAGGACACGAAAGCTACTGTCTATGCATAACGCGCTGCATCCAAGGTGCAATGTTGATTGTCTAAACCTACCACAAAGTGAAGGAAGCAGAGGACCACGGAATGCCGAAGAAACTGTAAATTTAGCTAAACTGGAATTGGAAGGATACGTAAGATTGATTGGCGAGAGGGTGATGTGCACTGCAAGAGATTACGCCGAACCCGCTGAAGCAATAATAAAAAAAGAGCTTAAGAAAAGGAAGGATGAATGGATGACAAAACAACAGGAAAGAGAAGGCGCTACACGGACAGTTCATCAACACAAACAGACAAGATCTAGCGGACAAGCAACAATGGTTATGGTTAAAAGACAGTACTTTAAAAAGGAGACAGAAAGATTCGTAATTGCTCAAAGCAAAGATTGACAAGACCCGGCAAGAAGGTAAATGCAGATAATTCATCTTGCTGTGCAAGTCAAGTCAAGTCATCCCTTTTGTCTTTGCAGCCTTAGGAACAACTTAAAAAATATTAAAAAAGATACAGGACATACAGGATAGGGGAATTGCAGAAGAAAGCCATTTTGTGTTCAGCAACAATCTTCATAGTACATACGCTGAAGCCGATTCCGTAGGAATTTTTTGCCCCCTAAATCAACTTGCACCTTCGTTAAATATCTCATTTGAAGATCCAAATAACCGAAGGTGGATATCTGGGGGCGTGGTAGGTCCTTCACAAATGACCTTTAAAACTGACCCCTATGACGGTATTTGGTCATTACCGATAACACGTTTTTAGGGTGTTTGAGTTAGTTGTGACAGTGCTTGTGTGCTAAAAATATGTTTTGATATTTGTCTTCATCTATTCTTGATCAAAAACCTTTGCAAAATAAAGAAATCCGACAAAAAGAACTGCGCATGCGCAAACCTTTTCAGCAAAATTTGATCGTAAAGTTCTAAAATAAGGTTATTTTCAGATGAAATTCGATTGGCAGTACACTCCCCTATATGCTAGAAAAACCTCCAGTGAAGAAGCTCATTCGCAAACAAATCAAACCAAACACAAATGTAAACTAAAGTCTCTTTTTAACCAAACTGAATAAAAAAGCAAACTAAAACTGTGTCAAAAAAATACGTTTTAATGCATTCAACCAGATGGGTTCTTGCAGCTAGCATCATTGGCAGAAGTGCTTTGGCAAATGCAAAACGCACAGCAAGGTAGGCCATTTTTTCTACATATACATCGTGCCGTTGCACACTTCCCGCATGTGCAACATATGGTATGGAGTATTGCTCTGGAATTGGGTGCAATCCTAGATCAGGGACAAGTAGATCATCTTCTACAACAAAACCATACACTCTTGGGTTGAGAACCAAGGGCTGATGATCTAAGAGTGTCGTCATGACATTCGTCGCAAAGAAAGCTCTCAAAATATGTGCTCTTGTTGCGTGACTAGCAGGGGGGAGTTCCACGAGACCTTTTCCCTTGTGGTGGTGGTACATAAAGATCGTTAGCTCATCCATAGTTTTGCATGTTGTGCTTCGCTTCAAAACTAAACGAGATACTCCTCTGTTTTACCTATTTGATCTTCCAATGTCAATCCACCCACATGTGATCGTTCCAAAGCTCTTCAAGTAGTAAGCCGGGTTACACTCGATACCTGCTTTCTTTGCGGGTATAGTCACAACCTGTTAGACTGTGAACAGCTGGCAGAACTACACAAACATCACGTGATAGAGAAGCAGCCAGTTCATGGAGTGCCACGAATTGAGTTGAGTCTCCTACTCCAGTCTTGACCCGAAGCTCTCATGATCCACGCGCCTTTAATTGTTGCCAGTAAAACAACAGAATCACAGTGACGTCAGCAATATCTGAGGAGAATACAATTACTCTCTTTGTGCCACCGGTCGTTGCATGCATAGCGTGGGGAACAATACGGCAGTCAGCTTTCTCTGCATCTACGTGAAGCTCTTGTAGATGTGTCGACTCTCCTTGAAAAACAGAAAACGTTTTCATCTCTACAGGAATCGGTGTGGTGCCATTTATCAATGAGAGGTCAGTGGAAGGGCTGCCTCTCCTTCGTGCTCTCTCTCAATCTTTTATTGATTCTTTTCTGTATTCGTCAAATTCAAAATCAATCCTGTCTGCATGTCTAGCAGAATTTTGTATGAAATTGATGGCTGAGTTGCAGAAACCCTTACAGTGAGATAGAGCAACTGTCTTTAACTTACGAATATTTGCCATTGTATCGACTATGTACGTTGTGTGCATAGGCGTTTCTTTAAGAATTAGGGTATGATTTGGCATTGAATCTACCATAGACTTCTCCAGCTCTCAAAGAAGAGCACTTTTTGTAGATTTTATTATCATCCCGTCCTCTGTGAATAGGCTAGACATTGGAGTCACGTCAAACTGCAGCAATTGTTCAATTGCAGTCCTCCTCCAAATTAACAAATTAACAAAATTCTTTTTGCTTGTGCTGCCAATTATTCCAGCAGTGTTCTTCTGTGATCGATTTATCGTCTGCTCTAGGCTCATATCGACGCGAACTGCTTTAAAGCGTCCTGCAGTTTGTTTGACTACAAAACTTTCTTGCATCAATCTCTGGTGAGTCTCGGGAGCAGTAGATGGCAGCTTACGCATATCTTTCAAGTAGATAGGGCACCATCGTAGATAATTTGTTGCATCCATCACTGCAAATAAGGGAAGTACATCTTGGACGGTCTGAAGGTGGAGCTCCCAGTTTCCTTCACGGTCTGCTCGAATGAGATTGTTGAGCAGTGTCAGCAAATCGAGGAATGTATCTCAGTGCTTCGAGCATTGTTGCTGTCCAAGAAGTTCTGGAAATCTTCAACCAATGAGCCTGACTCACTAATAAACTTGGTGAGTTTGGCTTGGCTAGCCTCTTACTTCTTTTCGCTAACATCTTTCTTTAACTGGCTAACAACCTCCATCAGATCATGGTAATTCTCCTTGTCGTGGTGTTTAAAAAATTCAAACAATCATATGCCGCTACTGTGAGGTTCTGTTCATCAAAATGTGTTGAAAAAGGAACAAGTGTTATGCTTCTTTCTACTGTGAAGTTGGCCAAGGCATTTTGGACACGCTGGACCTCATCGCGGCTGGAACGTAGTTCCAAACGATTAAAACTTTTAATCAAGGTAGCACTTTTGCATGTTTCGTGGATTACTTGACCATTCATGATGTGCATTGGGGTTCCCTTCTTTGCAAATTGCTTACATGCGCATGCACTTTGAAGTAGATAGCCCTGATCTTCCTCCATTACTGCCTCAATCTTTTTGAGCTGTATCATGATCTTCTTCATTCCCTTCGCCTTTCTGCATGGATATATCTTGATGGTCGGCTTTATAAAAACCAAACAGGATAGCAAAGAATGAGAACAGGGGGTCTGGTATGCAAACATTCGTCCATGCCATCTCCAGATCCTTTGAATCACAGAATCTATCCTCCAAATCAAAATCGATTTCTAACAGGGCTTCGCGTATCCTATCTGCATACACTTTTAAAGGATCGATACTACGAATAGTTTCAGCCATATCTTCAGACGCGCAACTTTTACTGAAACACATTAGGGATCTGTTCTTTAACGATGAATAGAAAAAACGTATGCTTTCTCCAAACGCGCTTATGAGCAAACTAAACCTCTGTATTTGTGATTGTTCCTTGTGGACCAATGATTGCGATGATACTGTCCCGTAAATTACTCAACTCAAATCCTTGACCTCTTTCAAACCCCAACTTAACATCGCTTGCTACATTATCCTAAGCGGTTTTCTTTATATTTGTTGATGATTCAACCTCAGTCCCTTGATTGCGATCGAATTTTGCAAGGTAGCTTCGGATGCACACCTTGTGACAATATAAATCTGCTCCAAAAATGCTTGAAGCATCCTATATATCGCAAGTACGAATGTAGACTTCATCTTGAAAAAAATGGGTGCTTCTAGAAATTTATTAGCTCTTGGTAATTCACACAAGCGAAACTTTTCACAGATTCCTTTTGTCTTTATCTGGTTGCAAATAATGCAATGATGTGTGTAAATATCGACTTTCTGACTTGGAGGTGGACGATAGGCTGCATCTCTCGAAGCCAATCTAGTGGAAAGGGGAGAAGACTCGGCGGATGATACTTGGGAAAGGTGATCTGCAGCAAGTTTTGTGTCGGAATTTTTTGTGACTGTAATTCTTGTAGCAATCATTGTTCATGTGATAAACGAATTCATTGTCTCCAATTGTTTTGAGTCTCTTGTTCACGACATCCCCTCAAATTTTTGCTGTCTCGCAGATTCGTTTCCTCCCGTTTTCAGAACTCGTTGCTGGATAATCGTCACTTTCTGGCAAATTATGTATTTATCATTATCGCTATTATCTTCCTCGCGATTTCTTGATAACGGCACTCCTTCCATGGCAAGCACCTATTTCCAATCTATTTAGGATAAAGCTAACTTTGAGAGCCAACGTTTTGATCTCACGATTTTATTCTTCCATAACTAGCCTATTTCCCCCTATTCTTTTTACAAAAATTCAGGTTCCGAGTTTAATGTGAAGTAATTTCTTAAAGCTATAAAAGGAAGAAATGCAGAAATCCAACATATAGAAAGAAAATGGCAAAAATGAATGCTTACCATGCATGCAAGTATCATCGAATAATTAACTCTGGCCGTATGGTTGGCTCGACAGAATCGCGCGACAGAAAATAAGACATAGCTAAACCTGCGGCTTAGTTGCTTGTTCAGAAGGTTTTTTATGGCAAACCCACATATCTGTCAAGATGTCTATTTCAAGAACCTAAATTATCTTTTTTATCAAATTATGGTGATTGTAGTTCAAGAGCACTTGAAGCATTGTATTTTCTGATACGGCAAGACTCTAGCTTTAGACACTTTAATTAGATTGGACATTGCTTGCATTTGTGTTTGGTTTAATTTGTTTGCGAATGAGCTTTGGAGGTCTTTCTAGCATATAGGGGAGTGTATTGCTAATCGAATTTCATCTGAAAACAACCTTATTTTAGAACTTTACGATCAAATTTGCTGAAAAGGTTCGCGCATGCGCAGTCCTTTTTGTCGGATCTCTTCATTTTGCAAAGGTTTGCAAAGGTTGATCAAGAATAGATGAAGACAAATATCAAAACATATTTTTAGCACGCAAGCACTGTCACAACTAACTCAAACACCCTAAAAACGTGTTATCGGTAATGACCAAATACCGTCATAGGGGTCAACTTTAAAGGTCATTTGTGAAGGACCTACCACGCCCCCAGATGTCCACCCTCGGTTTTTTGGATCTTCAAATGGGGTAGTAGACGATAGCGCAAGATGATTTAGGGGGCAAAAAATTCCTACGGAATCTGCCTCAGCGTATGGACTATCAAGAAAGTACTTGAAATTTGAGGAGACTTGTCACCGAATCTTAAGAAAAAGAACTTCACTGATATAGATGGTATGCGATAGAACATTATTAATAATTATTATAATTTTTTTAACCGCAAAAAATTTCTAACAGACTAAATACAAATTGCATATTTACAATTTCTCATGCTTATCTCAAAATAAATTCCTTTAAAAGCCTGCAGAGCATTTGCCGATGTCATTTTTCCATTCCTCTGTACAAGTTCAAAATTTTATCAGGACTTGTACATTCTTTAAGTGCACGAAAGATGCTGCCAGAGCTTGTTTTCGATGTACCGAGTTCACACCATATTACACTTTTGTCTTGTAGGCGTCTGTTCGCAAATCATATTGAATAGCTTTCTCTTATCCAGAATCTTCTTCATCACGAATTACTCCAAGGTGTATTTATTCTGTATCACCAACCAAAATGAGCTGATATTTTGATTCAATTCATTTAATACAGCTTTCAAGAAATAAATGTCCAGGCATTGTTATTCAAAAACTTTCAAATTGATGGACACATTCGTTATGAGATCGTGTTGCCTTTACGACCAATTAGATGCAAAAAAGTGGCGCATCGCGGAAAACGACGAATCTTAAACTACAAGTGCGCTTAATAGAACAAGGTTACTTTGATATAAAACCGTTATTGACAGAAGCCCTCTTAGCTTGGGTTAGAAGGCATATCGTAAATTCCTTGGCTACACTTCATTATAAAACCAAGAGCTCAGCTCAGCTCGAACTACACAAACCCAATTGTGTTAAATAGCTACGCTGTCATTTGATTGGCAACAAAATTCTGGAAAAACAGAGCTTACCATTTCAATTCTGGAAAAACAGAACTTACCATTTCAATTTTGTTTATAATTTCGTAATCGGTGACATTCATTTCATTTCCACTATTATTGTGATCTAATAAGAAAATGACAAAATTTACCATTAAACCTCAAACCTATTGTTATATTCAAATAGCTGGAATTGATAACATAGATGAATTACAAAAACTCTTTAGTTTGAGAAGCAAACATAAAAAAAATCTATATATATATATCTATAAATAAAATTTGCAAATCACTAACTAGAGACAGAATGTTATTTACACAATATTTTATACTTAGAAATAATTGAAAACAAGAACAATAATCAACAAAAATGTTTACATTTTCATGTCAGAATGACGAACAATGATGGAACAACGCACGTTTTGATGGGCAGGCATATACAGTAGGCAAGTTTCTAATGGCAGCAGTGATCTCTTTCGATATCTTTTACACTAGTTGCAGCTATTTTCTGTACTGTTTTTCGCATCCTTGAAATTCAGAAGCGCTTCTGACAGTCTCTGAATCCCTGTTACTTGAACCTTTTCATTAGGTAACGTGAGCAGCCCTTAGATGGCTGTACATCACTAGTACCTACGCAACTGTGGTTTCGCTTAGTATGAACATATTTTACACTGTCCGCTGTAGTGGGCTACTTTCCTCACTCTATTGCGTACAAAGCCTGAGCAAATGGCTTGCTTAGTTAACCAAACCAAAGTAAACCGTATGACAGTCTGTCGAGTAATGCAAATTATTTTTAAGTACTGCTACACCATGTTCTTGTGGTTAGCTAATGTGTGCAGAAAACAATTAGATTCGTGGAGAGCTTGGATTTTGCTACAACATGATTCTGAGCATGGCAGTCAAACCGCTTATATTAACTTCAACCATACTCATATCTGCTAAACCGTGTAACAAAGGATGATACAACACTTCGGTGTACAACCAGTTTATGACAGGGTCAGGAAACCCAATTCTCATTCAAAATTACCTTTAGGCGAATTCTGCCTTCGCTAAGAAGCAACTTTGCAGTAAGCATAACCGACGATAAGAACATAGGATGTTATGAAATTGACTTAATAACAGATATCATCTTGCACTTTTTCACTGGCTACCAAGTAATCCTAGCATTTATTTTTAGGACAACAATAGAGCACAGTCAATCAAATTCCTCATGTTAACTCTGGGTAGTTTTCAAGAGCTATCACCGCCAAAAAAAGTCAAGCCGCAAATTTTCATATTTTCCACACATTTTTAAACCAGCTTTGTAAATTCTGCAACAGGGTCAAGTTCAAAGTTTCGGCGAAATATTAGGGCTCTCTAGTATGTATTCTCTGGTACGTATTCTTCAACAAGCCAGATTATGTCCGTATGAAGAGGTCTGCCTGTTGCTGCTTCATCAGTTAAGTTGAGCCTTTGCAGTCTCTTAGTGCACTAATGTTTGGATTTGAATTATTACTCGTTCATGTCGAAAGGGTTCCAGATTTAATTTCGTTATCATGATGGGCTCCTTTTCAGTGGTTGCAGTGAGTGGTGAATCAAGTGCACCGGTTTGTCCTTTAAACCTCCGATTCTACCAGTTAAAATGAGTTGTGTTTAGTTTAATGGTCGTACGTGTTAGCAACCAATTAACGCCCAGCCCACAATTTGCCTGTTAAACTATATACCGCAGATTAATTTCAGTATTCCTAGTACTCAAGATAGTTTCTTTAAAAAACTACGAAAGAGGTCTAGCTTGTAAATGCTGTGCATCTCCTTCATATGAGCTTTGCGAAGTTTGCTGTCCTTTGCATATTTCTCTTCCAGATCTGATAAGCTAGTTCACAACCTAAGAGCAAGTAGGCGAATTCACATATTTCTGCTATTTTTGAATTGTCAACTTTGACCGCGAAGTGACTCTCGAATCTAAGAAAATACGGATATTCCCTTCGAATGATAATGTAGCTATTTCTGCAACTTAATTGATGCAGGTTGGATCTTGGTTGTTTATTCTTAGGACCACTTACTGTTCTAAGGACCAGTCTCGTCATGTTGTGTTCGTTTTTGTAGTCACAAATAATTTACACAAATACACCCAAAGGCTGGAGAGATGGTATGGAGACCTTGTATGACGCGCCGTAGCGGCAAAAAATGATAAAACTGTGTCCATGTAGTTTTTTAAAGATGTCAATGTAGAAAAATAATTTTGTACATGCAAACAATCATTTTTGTGCCTCCACAGGTAAGGCCTGCGTTTCTGTAATTTCCTGACAAAGTTTGTCAAACATGATAATCCCACGCTAACTAAAAAACTTATTCATATTTGACAAAGTTTGTCAGGTTTTCGTTCGCACTGGCAAATTTCTGAGATTTGAAATATGTCATCAGCCTGTCCTGTCTTAGCGGCGCAATAATAAAAAGAGGGCGGTAGTGTACTGTACTGAAAATTTGAGCTCGCTGCACATTTTTTTGAGAATGGAGGAGAACAAGGTTGCTCAATTAGCGTTTACGTTTACTTCTATATCCAATGCGGCATTTGTGATAAATAGGCAACATAGCGATATCAATTTAGCTATCACAGCTTATAAGCAGCTACAAACTAATATAGTTTATAGAAAACGTAGAAGTGATTCTAGAAGGAAACAAGTTTTCTGGAGTTTCCCGAGGCCGCAAACATCATGGCTTGAGCATACTCTTCATGACGAGAGAATTCCAGATGCAGAATTCAAAAAGCGTTTGCGTATGTCAAGGAATACTTTTTGGATGCTAGTCAACGTTTGCATTGCGAATATTAGCAGACAACAAACAAACTTTATGGCTTGTTTAACACCAGAGAAGGTTTTGGCAGTTGGGCTTTATAGGATTGCTTATGCAGCATCATATCAAGTATGTGCCGATACATTTAATATTGAGAAAACCACTGTTTACGAAGCCTTTATGGATGTTGTTGCCATTCTGAATGCTCTAAAAAGCAATGATATCTAGTTTCCAAAGACCAACGAAGAGAAAAGATCCATTACCAGTTCATTTGAAAATCGCTCAGATTTACCAAACGTGCTTGGAGCAATTGATGGCACCCACATTAAAATAAAAGCGCCGAAAGAGAATAAGAAAGATTACTTTAGCAGATATCAGCAATATGACAAGGTGTTGTCGATGGTAACACGAAGTTTTTAGATATTGTAGCAGGTTTTCCGGGTTCAATGCATGATGCTAGGGTTTTAAGATTACGAAATTAAACCGATTGCTGGATCATGGATTTGAAACACCGAAAGCTGTTGTCGATGATACTGAAATTGCACCCTATCTTGTTGGAGACAGTGCTTACCCACTTACAGAATCAATAGTGAAACCATTTTCTGACAGCACAACTGATCCAGCTGAAAAGAATTTTAACAAAGCCCCATCGATGGCACGAGTTTCAGTTGAATGTGCTTTTGGAATCTTGAAATCAAGATTTCGAATTTTGTTAAAAAATAACGATGACCAGCTAAAGAGAGTGAGCCAAACTGTTATCGCATGTTGTGTGTTACATAGCATTTGTTTAGAAAATAGAGACGAATGGGAAGAATTGGCAAATGAACCATATCGTTCTGAATTAGATGTCCGAGGCAATAACAGGTTTGATGGCGAAGAATTAAGAGAAAAACTAAAAGATATTATAAACAAAACAGCATAAGTAAATTTCACCTAAATGTTATGATAAAATGGTAAGAAAAATTGAAACTTAATATGAAATTGAAGAGATATGAGAAAGTTTTTGCTGGTATATCTACAAAGTGTCACTGTCTTCGGATTCTTCTCTCCTTCTTGGCCTTTTCTTCCTAGGACTAGGACTAGGCCTGGCCCTAGTTTCTTTGCTTTGGTTTTCTATGAAAAGGCTGAAGCAACTTGCCAATTGCTGCAGAACATTTGTTTGCAGTCTTGAGTTTTCCTCCATTCTCTCTACTGCTGCTACCAATGCATTCCCTTGTTTTGTAAGTTGATCTAGAACTTCATCTGATCTTTCCTTTGCCTTTGCCACTCTTTTCCTTGCTTTTCCTCCCTTCTTCCTTTCTTCTCTTTGCTCGATATGCATTGATGGTATTGGTATCGAAGTATAAACAATCGCAATCGGGTTTTCTTCGTCATTCATTCGTGTTACCCTCCTGTCATAAATTTGAAACGACTGCCTTGATGAAGATGGAAGTGATGCGGAGCCAAGCGATTCCTCTAGCTCTGGATGAATGGTGCTTTTTCCAGGTTCTTCGCTGTTCACATATGCCAGCCCCTACCACACCTTCCAAATTTATGATACCCCGCATGCCAAGAACCCCATTTATTATTTCAAAGAAATCACATTCCGTGTTGTGGCCACCTGATTGATTCCTATTCCAATCACATACTTCTTTATATTTGTCTAAGTAATATTTTATCTATAAATAAATAAATACACAAATAACTGATAAATAAGTCCAACATTTAATGTTCAAAAGTGATACTAAAAGAAACAATTTGCATCAGTGAAAATGATTATTACAAAGGGTGACTAACCTTCCATTTTATCTGATCCAAAGTCCTCGTTATGAGAAATTTCCCGTTCATTTTTGCCAATACCCTTTTCCATGCTTTCCTCGAATGGGCGCTGTTTATATAGTCATAATTCTCTGCCCAGAGCTGCAGCAAAAAACTAGATTGCTCATTTGTCCATTTCGCTCTTTGCTTTCGTGCCCTTGTACTGTTTTCTCCTGCACTACTTGATTCTCCTACACCTTCAGCGTCCCCTTGCCGTTGTTGCCGAAGAAAAACTCTTGGTGTTGAAAAACATGCTTGTTGGCCACGGAAAACTAGCACACAGGCATATTTGGGTGCATGCCACAAGAAGATTCATAAGATGCATTTTGAGAGTCGTAGAAAGATCATGTGTTCTGATTCATTTTGATTCAATTTTCAGTGCACATTAAATGTAAAATTTATGAACACATCGCTTTTATAGATCAATTTCGTGCGTGGAATCAAAGTAGCCATGACAGTTTTTCAGTTCTCAGGACAGGGCTTGCCAGTGCGAGCTGGCAAGGTTTCCTGTTTCACGCTGGTTAATAGCCTTTTTTCATGCAAAAGTGCTGCCTTGAGGCTCTACAGAGCCTTTGAAGATTAGTAGAAAAAAGGTCGTCTGCCAAAATGCACATTTTACCGTTCGCATTGCAAAAATTGATACAAC
>WUAR02561135.1:0-12992 GCA_015164055.2 Chrysaora achlyos | reverse complement strand
GATGGTATCAATTACTGGAATATAACAGTCATCCCTAAAAGTATTTGACCAAATCATCGAGCCATTTCACTAGAAAAGGCGTCTTGCAAGAATCATTTTATGTGCAGACTATGTTCGAGAAAATAACTGTCAATCAAGACATTTTCTGCCTTGTGATTGGTTATTTGAGACATTCCCTGAAGCCACTATCTACAAATGTCCGACCGAACTTTTCGACTGTTAGGAAGTTTTGTTGCTGCTAATTCGGGTTGAGATCACAGAATAGTAGTGGTGTGGGCCCTTATGCCACGAAAATGGGTTTGGTTGCAAGCAAACTTTTTGGGCTGACGGCTCCAGCATCACGAAACGGTGAAAAAACGATTTGGTGTTTGCTTCGCGCTGATCTTAGTCATGCTATGACGCCATCAAGTTCCACCGTCAAAAAAACATTTTTCTCTAAATAATTATAACAAATTATATACCACTAAATAGAGAATGAAGACAAAATAATGAAACAATGCAACAATCAAGAAACACCATAAAAATGAAAGGCAAATAGTTTTAAGTTTTCAATATTCTGGAGGTGAAATCGGAAATTTCACGTACTTTTTGGCGAGAAAAGGCTAGAATACAAGTTACTTCTATCATACATTGATAATTTCATACATGAAAAAAACTCTAAATGCTCTTTTGAAGAACTTAAATGGCTTAAGATTGATTTGAGCATGCATTTTGGATATATTTTATGATTTTTGTGAAGCTCTGGACAACTATAAATTGTATAGGGCTGAGGTTGCTAATATATACTTCACTATGCTTAACTTCATCTTTCCAGGGGGTCGTGTAAAGCTGATTGGCAAACTGAGCGGCATCGTAAACAACGTTGCTATAAATGATGCCGACTTTGATGCTTTTTTGAACAGACAGAGAGGCGACCTGTATGTTTCTGTTGGCCCCGTAGGACCGAGAGCCGGTTATTCCCTCCAGATGGTTCCTCCGGTTATCGGGTTACTTGGCTGGTTATTCGGTCCGGCTACTGCTACTAAAACCGGTTTCGACATCATTGGTAACAGGTTTACTGCGACGTCGATTATCATATTTAAAACTGGTGAGATTATATTTAATTCTTTTTTCTAATTCTTCATTTAAAGTTAGTTTTACGTAGCAAGCTTGCTTACCTATACCAACTATGTACGTTACAAACTACAAAACAGTTTAAATACATAATGATATGAATAACATGAAATGATATAATAATAACATTCATTACGAATGGGTCTGAAAAGTTACGACAAACAGCAAATTGATTTAAATGTATCCAATATTCTGGATATATTTTTTACGCAAGTCACATCTGAAACCAAAGAATGAAAAACTTTTGATTAGATTTTTAAAGTCTGATAAATAACACGTTCAATTTCATCAAGACTGTTTTTCACTTGGTACTTGACCTTGTAAATGCTATTTTTCATATCAAGGCTTTCAAATTTTATCGGGCCTATGTTTCGTGAGAATGTTGTCTCTCTTCGTTGGGCCTGGTGAGTGAGCTTGAGCGCGCACAAAGAATATACAGTTAAGATTAAGCAACTTCTAAGCAAGTTTTACTACTAAAAGGTGGCCATCAGAGGTAAAAAATAACCAACTAGGCCCGAACGAAGTTGCTTTTAAAAAAACTGCGTGTATCCTTTTATTATATTATAACTTTGAATATCATTCCTTCTTTACTCATTGTTCGTTATAGGTGAAGCCCTCAAAGTCACACAGAAAATGAAAGGGTTCGATTCTTTCAACTTCTTGGTTTTCGACACGGTAATAGAAGGAGACATGCCCGTGCCGCTCACCAAGGAAACAAGCATTCATCGATTCGAGGCTCACACAGAGCACTACGAGGCTGGAAAAAATGGCAGGATTTACAGCGTTGGAAGCATGACTTACGTATTAGATGGAAGAAATATTAACTACACGGTTAACAGACTAATAACTTTCGAGAAGATTGATGAAAATCTCAAATACACAGCGTCCGTTAAAGTTTCAAATCCTATCGGTTCTTATGTTGAGAGAGACAGTCTGCTAAGATTTACTCAAAGATTTTCAACTGTCTCTTCGAAAGGTAGGGAAATCGGTTTTTATTCAAATTACCACCATTTATTGGAGTTGAAAGGAAGACTAACAAATTACAACAATTTATTTGAGTTGAAATGAAGACTAACAAATTACAACAATTAATTTGAATTGAAACGAATAAAGGAAAATCGCTTTAAAAGTAACTAAGAATGATTTTTTTTACCCCATTAACAGTAAAAATGATTGTCGACCCAATTAACAGTAAAATTGGTTTTACTCTCCATTAACAGTAACATGATTTTTCATCTCACCTTGCTCCCACCTAAAGCCTATTCTGTTTTTGAAATTGGTAATAGTTGAGTGATCTCTCGTTTGGGCAGTTTGGTAGAGCAGCAGTTTCTGTACCATAAAGAATGCCATAAAGAATACCTTTCGACAGTTCCAAATGTTGATTTTATTCGAGGATAAAGTATTTAGGCTTTCAATGATTGATTGCCTGTTTTTGGCAGATTTATTTCAACGTTTTTTCGCTTGGTTTAGCTATATACTGAGTGCATAGAGAAACCACTGAATAGCCTTAGGCCAGTCAAAAAGGTGCGATCCTATTCCTTTTTCTTGATAAAGTGACGACATCAAGGAACTCCTGTTCGGCTTTACCTGGAAATTCAGAAAGCTGTCGATTTATATTCTCTCTTATTTTGTAACAGGTCTGGATTGAGGCTCGGACCAATTACCCTCACATCTAGGATTGTACTTACTAGCCCCTCGCCTATTCGAGTTGTTACCCCATAGTATTTGATTATTTTCTTGCTGGTCCTAATGGGTCATATTATAAATTTTCAAGAAATGAAAGGGTTTAAGTTTGACAGATGTTTATTTCTTGTCAACAGCGTCCGACATATCCGGTAAACCGCAACCTAGCACAGCTCCAGTAACTGAAACAGTTATCGAAACCCCAGCAGAAAAACCTAAGCCGACATCAGAGCGAAAATATTCAACAGCAACCATTTCTACCGCCAGTCAGGCCGAGACACCAAGGCCCAAAGCATCAACTACAGAACCAGCGCCGATTCGGAAGGAAAATTTGAAAACCACACGAAAACCGACTACCAAACAAACGCTGAAAACCTCTGCGCTAAACAAGGAAGGTTGCAATGGTGTTTTGTGCTCAGAATTTGCAGTTTGCAAGAAGAATAATGATGCAGAGAAATGCGTTTGCAAACAAGGATATATTGGCGATGGCGTCTCATGTAATGGTAAGCTAATAAGCTTCCTGTAATGTCAACAAACTCGATTAGATTGGGTTTTCTTGGGATTTTTTTAACTTCGTATGAAACATTGACAAATTTTGTATTTCATTCACAATTTCGTTTCTTTTCATTTTTGAATAGCGAATCAGCGTGCAGTTATTATGACCACGTGCCTAAACCAAGGTAGCTTGATTGGCTGATGTGAAAAATGTAAATAAAGTCAGCTCGGTGAATTACAAAATTTGCTTATGTTCTGCGTATGTAGTCTGCTTCGAAGTGTCGTGAAGCTGGTTCTGTCTAAGGCATTCTTGGGACTTTCTCGAGAACGTTTTACCAAATTCCTGGGAATAAGGCCCCTTCTAAGGCCTCTTGTTAGAAATCAATAGACTTGGAAGCTGGGGGCACAGGGAAGCCCTCGAGAGCTGTACCTCTCCAAGAAAGAGCTGCTTTCTATGTCCCTGATGTGCTAAAAAACTCTTTTAAGATATGCCCGAATAAAAAGTCTAATATATTTGTTGATTGTCAAAAAAATTGTAGCAAATTTGAAATGTTTGGTTCTGAAGTGATTTCTTTATTTCAGTGGACCCCAGAATTAAATGCGGATCTTACATGTGTCATAAAAATGGCGAATGCATAAGAGAACAATCTCAGTATTTCTGCAAATGCAAGAAGGGTTTTGTTGGTGATGGACTCGAGTGTCAAGGTAAGATGAAGATATCTTGATCCCTAATTATCATCATTATTATCATTACAATCACCACCAGCATGCTTTTCATAATGATCTTATGCTGAGTGCTAGGCCAGGCACAAGGCGCATCTAAATTTGCAGTTTATAGTCTAATCTCTAGCCTAAGGCTAGTCAATTGACTGTACAGATTAACCCCTGGGCTGGATGCAATTAGCACATAGAATGGTGCAGCCACACATATCGCTCATAACTACCAACCAGGTACCCATTTATACTCCTGGGTAGAGAGAGACACAATTGTGTTAACAACTTGCCGAAGTTTGTTATCTCTTTTATCACAGATGGCATGACAGTGGCTTGAACTCACAACTCTCTGGTTGTTGGCACAGTTTGATTCGGGTCCCTTCGGGGTCACAGCCTCGGAATAGAAATCCCCTTTACCCCCTTTAACCCCCTCCTCTTTTCGACCCTACTGTTTTTGATCATGGCAAAAAATTGCATTGACCTATTTTTTGCCAATCTCCGATCTGCCTTGCACTTTTTCTGCAAATGTTTAATATTTTCAGCCAATTCCCCCCTCTACACGGAAATCACTGTTATGGCTGATTCTCTACAAATTCTGCCTTGCTTTCATTTGACTTATTCCTAGCAATGTTTTGGTCAATCTCCTTACTTTGATGTCTCGTTCTAGCCGATGTCCCATGCAAGTGTCACATCAATGCAGAGTGTTACAGCAATGGCAAAGGATCGAAGTACTGTCTTTGCAAATTGGGATTCAAAGGGGATGGACAGAAATGCAGAGGTAAATAATAAAGCATCAGTTATTGGCATTAAACAATTTACTTCCAGTGTTCAAATCTCCCCGATCATAGGCTTATACGAGTTGTAGGCTTTGGTGTTTTGATTGAGCTGTAGGTTGGTTGTAGATATAACAACCCTCAACCCTCACATCCAGGGTTGGGTTGGGCGTGCTAACCATTCTGCCAACCCCTTGGTAATTTGGAAAATTCTCGATTTATCCCACCCCCTCAGGAAGACGGTGTTGAGCTGTGGAGCCAGTTTGCTATATTAATTATCTTTGTTTTCTTTTAGATATCGATGAGTGCAAAGAAACGAAGATCGCTTGCCAATCGCACTCAAAATGTGTCAACACAGTTGGTTCTTATGAATGTGTATGTGATAAGGGTTTTCGAAAGAATGATAGCAAATGTTTCGGTACGTAATAAGAATGCTGTTGTTCATTTTCGTTTTTTATCCAGCTCGCATTTAACATTTTTTCATTTCATTTAATATTCTTTATGCACAAATTAACCTTTCAGCAAATCTGAATACATAACATCTATTTAGCTACAATGATATAAAGTCTAAGAATAAAAACCTACAGCCCAAAACATTAAGATATGAGGGAATATAGTTTCAATTCACGTTCAAGGTCGTTTGGCTCTCTGCGAAAATTGGCCTGTGGGTGCCGATGGAAATGGGAGGAACCCTTTATCACAATGTACATAAGCGTACAGGAAGATGACATTTGGGGGGCTGCCCCATAAAAATCAATTGTTTATTAGAGTTTTGCCCGACTTTAGGCTGATTTTCTGCCCCCCTCCTGCACCCTGTCATCTACGCCTATGCACATATAGGAAACTCTTCACTGCAAGGGGTTCTTACGTGAAACGTTGAAAACGGATATTTCGAAAAACGGTTGCTAGAGCGTTTTTTTTTTCAAAACTGATAGGTTAAAAAACGCATCGTCCTATATTTTCAAAAACTCTACAACAGCAACAACAATCGTTAAGGGGATTCGGCGCTAAAACTTAAAGTTTGGTAATAAGACCTGCAAAATATGGATGTCCACGTATTACCACGTGTTTCCACTAATCCGCTACTAAAAAGATACATTTTATCCGTTTTCATATTTACCCAGGTCAGTGGAAACGGGGCCTCAAATTAACTGTAGCCTGAATTCTCTTCTTCTAACTAAAGTGTTTGTGTTTGTTGTAGACATTCCAGAATGCACAGAGCAAAAGGGAGCTTGCGGTGATGGGGCAATCTGCACTGAAATTCCTGGATGGTACAAATGTAGCTGCCCAAAAGGATTTCATTTTGGTTATGGAAAAAGGAACTGTTTTCGTAAGTTAGAATATATCAATGCAAGAAAAAAGAAACACTCCCGTTTTGGGCCTAGCCCTTTCCCAATGTGAATTTTTTAATTTATGAATGTTTTTTGATTTTTGTTCTGATTCCATGTTATTTATATTGTGATTATCATATTATGCAGAAGGTTATGGAAAGAGTTTCGATAGTAAGTAAGGATGACGTTTACCAAACTTCAATATCTTTTGCTGTTTATGAGTTATAGCCGTGTGAAAGAAATTATTAATGACATCATAGCAGGGGCCTGTCTAAAGCCACAGACCATGGTATGAGTAATAACTGTATAATCTTCATAATCGGGCCGGGATTAGCTTTAAATGTGGTTCATGGGTGCCTTCTGACCATTGATGTACTATATGAATTTGTAAATTTCTAAGCTAGCGTCAGGCTTTGTCCCAGGCCCTCGCTTTGTTTTATCATTGGTCTGTTTCTTTCGACAGGCCCCTGCTATGACGTCATAAATTCCTTCATTCTCACGGCCATAATTCAAAAACGACAAAAGATATTGAAGTTTTGTAAACGTCATCCTCACTTACTACCAAAGCTGTTTCCATAAATGCGAGCTCCCAAAAAGTGGTAGACCCACTTTAAACCTGGGTCTGTACTGCCTCCCGACACTTGAGCTGTTTGTAATTATTGGTAATTTGTTTGCAGCGGATTGCCCCAGATGCCTCAATGGTGGCACTTGTGTTGGTAGATTTGGGTGCAAATGTGCCCCTGGCTATTCTGGGATCATTTGCCAGTGGAGTAAGTTTTTCTTTCTTTTAAATTAAGTATATTTTTACTGGTGTTCATGGAAGTTCAAAATTGCTGATTTTATCCATATTCTTGACCATTGCAATGATCCATTTCTCAGATTATAATCGTATTTGAATATTGATATGCTAGAAATATCGACATTATACATGTTTGTTAGATGTTTTGACAAATTACTGAACATTTCCTGTTAAGCAACTACAGTACAGGAGTTTTACAAGTCTGGTCTGGAAAAGATTGTGTAGGACGAAGCAGGGGCCTATTTTTTCTCCAAAAGTATATTTTTCTTCTTGTTTTGTACCTGGTTTATCCCCAAAAACTTGTTCTTCCTTTGATGTTCGCTAATTTCTGTCCTAAATTCAGTGTGAGTAAATTTCCATTGCTCTTTTATCAATCACCAAGACAAACATAGGTTCTAGAAATAACGCAGAGTTTTTAATTTCATTCTACAGTTGGTGATGAATTCCTGTTGTACAGTCAAGGTGGAAATATAAAACGATTTTCTTATCCCTATGGCTCCGCATCCTATGGATACATCTATCGAAATCCCAGGCATATAATGGTTGGTGTTGATTATGATTGTGAGGAGAAAAAAGTTTACTGGACTGATATTACTTCTAAAACGATTCAGCGCTCGAGTTATGATGGTTCTAATATGGAAGTTGTTGTCAAAGGTCTTCTCGATCCGCAAGGTATGTCTAGAATTTTTCTAGAATTTTATTTATAATAAAAATTAGATATGTATTCGGCAATAACATAAATGAATTTGATATTTGACTGAGATGTGACTTTTTTCACATTTTAACATCAGCCAATCAAGTTAAATGGGTGTTATCACGTGGACGTAATGCTCCACGTTGATTGGCTACTCAAAAATGTAAACAAATGAATTGGTGAATGAAATAAAAATTTCTCCCATGTTTTCCGCAATGTTAAGCTATCTACACTCGTCAGAAAAATATTCGGGGATCAAGTTAAAAATGGCTGTTTTGTCAGCAATTAGGCCCAAAATGTTAAAGACGAACTATGCAACCTTTATGCTTTCACTCCTAGACCAGAATTTTAGCGTAAATTTCTTTTAAAATCAGTTATAAATGATGAACGACAATTAACAAAAATATACGCTTTAAAATATCGAGAAAATATTCTCCATTTTCCTCCTTCGCAGGATTAACTATTGACTGGCTGGGAAGGAACATGTATTGGACAGACAATGGCTATAACCAGATAGAAGTTGCAAGTTTGGATGGGAAAAACAGGAAGCTTTTGATCTCCGATGATCTGAGAAACCCAAGGCCTATCGTTTGTAATCCTTACACTGGGTAGGTTTGACATTTCAAGTAGCAAAACATTATCTCTTTAAGTCAAGTCTTCAACTCGAAATGTTGTCTTCAATGTATTCAAGTAGTTAGTGGTTTTTTTGATTCGATAAGCAACGTGTTTCATAAGAACAATAGTGCTAGCTGACTAGAGTACCGGCCACAGACAGAATAATGGGTGTTGATACCAATAACAGCTAACTATTGATTATTGATGCTTTGATGCGATCAAACTTGTAACATTTATAAGATTTGTTAAAGAAATGAAAGTTTGAGCAATGTTCCGTGGCAGAAGTATTCTAGCAAAATTAATTGGGCCTTGCTCTGTTGAATTTGTTGGTGAAGTTACTGGTTTTCACGGGATAAAAGATTTATTTTTTGTTTTCCCACGTCGTCATTAGTAAGTTAAAGACAACATTTCCCTGAATTGGTGCCTGTTTCTCCATAAACCCTAAAGAACTGACAAATTTTCCCTTAATGTTTGCTCTTAATTTATCACCCAAACATTAAAAGCTCTCATGAGATGAAATATTAGAAAATTATTCAAATTTTAGGCAGCTGTTTTGGGCAGATTGGGACAGAAGGAGACCAAGAATTGAAGTCTCTTCAATGGACGGTTCGGGTAGAAGAGTGTTAGTATCACGTGATGTTGGGTTACCCAATGGGTTGACGATCGATTACAAATCACGTGATATTTGCTGGACAGACGCGGCCTCTCAAAGATTGTCATGCATTGGTTTAGATGGAAGGAATCAGAGGATTATCGCTAAAAATGTATGTTTTTCATGTTTATTTATTTATATACTTATGCTGTGATTTCAAGCATTGTAAGCCTGTGTGATAAAATGGCTTGTTTTAAAACTAGCGATTTTTCATTTTCGAAAGTTGTATTATGACTCTTCAAAGGTTTAAAAAATTGAAAAATCGTTGAAAAAATTGTATACAAACGGTTTAGGTACAATCCATGCTGCAGAGAAGCAGCCAATAAATAAGTCAATATCACTGGCTCAGTGTGAGCCAGCCTGACAATAATAGTGATAAACAACGATAAACAAATATTTCCTATCAATGAAAAACAACAATGGCGATATACACTAATTCCAACCAATATAAAGCAACTTCAAAAATTGCATGAGCGAAGTCATTTGCTACAAAAAGAACATGCGCATTTATTAGAGAGGAACCAGGTTTTGATCGATTTCGTGAATTGCTTGCTATTTAGGGCTTTTTTGATTTCATCTGGAAGTGAATTTCAGATTTTTTGCCCTTAAAAATTAAAGATCTGATACCATTATTGGTTGTTCTTAGGCTAGTCCTTGTTGGTGTTGATGTTATGCTGAGTTTGTCTTGTCTCTGCCTTAAAACTTATAATAGTTATCAATTTCGAAAGGGTTTTTCATTCAGAAGAAACGAATAAAATATTGGAGAAGAACATGCAGAGGTGGGGAAACGAATAGGCAACAGGGGCAGGGTGTAACAAGCCCGTTTGCAGGATACACTTTGTGGATAACTGATTCAAATAACAAAGGCAAATTTCATGTTTTGTTCACCAATTCGTTTGTTAACAATTTTGATTAGCCAATCAACGTGCAGCATTTAGGACCATGTGATAAAACCCATGTTTCTTGATTGGCTGATGTTAAAATGTAAACAAAGTCACCGCTTGGACAAATACAAAATTTGTTTCTGTATAGTCAAGTAGTTTGATCACTATAAATGGGACAGTAAAACTACTTCACAGGTAAAAGTCTTAAAATAATTATAACTTGGTTACAATCCACCCCTTGCAAGGAAGACCGAAGAACGACACATCCTCTAGTAGTCTTATAAAAGGCATTTGTTATCAGAAGCTGGTTGGTTCTTCTAGGTTGGGTATCCTTTCGGCATAACGATGCATGGCTCGAAAATATTTTGGACTAATTGGCAAACGGATAATATTGGAAGGTTTGATATGATAGGGAATACTGTTGAGCAAGAAGTAAAGAGTGGGTATGGACAAGATGGAAGACTCCTTGACATCAAATCAGTATCAGCATGCCCTGCAAGTAAGTTGATCATGGTTTTATCGTACAAAGCTTCAAAGTTTATCAAGAGAATCTTTTTGATAATAACCAAAAACCTGCATTTTATTTTGTTCTATTGCTGATACAGAGAAATATTTTGTGAATGTTGCACGGAATGTTTTTGATTATTTAAAGTGGACCTACCACTTTATGGAAGTTCGCATTTATTGAAAGAGCTTTGTTAGTAAGTAAGAAGTCGATTTTAAAGGAAATTATGGTTTTTGAGTTTCCTTGGTAGTTTCGTCTACCATTTCGGGGATAAAACATTATGCTAAAACTATATTAGTTTGTGTTTTCGAATCTCATTTTAGAATCATGAACTTTACAGGATTTTTAACTTCATTTTATCATTTGGATTGTAAATGTTGCTTTTTCTTACCACTGCCCCCCTTAAGAAGAAAGTCTATAAGCCTTTTCCATGGAGAGGGGGGGGGTTTATTTATCATGCCGTATACTGTAGGAGAATTTTAGAAAATGAGAACCATTCAGATAGCGAAAAACATATCAATAAATCTGGTATTTCTGAACAAATCGTGAAAATCAGATATATTTTTTTACCAGGAAAGAATATATGTAGTGAATCGAACGGTGGCTGCAGTCATTTCTGCCTCATGCGGACTGATGGTGGAAGAACCTGTACATGCCCAGATAAACTTGGTGCTGAAGAATCAGAATGCTTTGAAACGAGTAAATGTTCATGCAATTTTTATAGCAATTCTTTTGTATATTTGTAGACTTTAAATTTCAATGCATGGTGGCATCGTTTTGCATTTTGTAGCAATTAATTTGTGACAAGATTTTTTCAATTGCTTGTGAAAACATTTTCAGAATGATTTTACCAATTTTCGTTGACAAATTTTACATCAAGTGCCTAATTGTAGCATTTCTTATTTTTTTCGTAGGAGACTAAGTTCAAGAACGAAGTATACAGATTGCACTTAAATTCTATCTTGTATAATCAGGAGAAAAGCACCAAGAGCAGGAATAGAGTGGTGATATATACTCATAATGCCAACATTAGTTACAAAGTTACGTTGGTAGCCACTCGGATTGTTGATACAAATTTAAGTCAAGCCTATACAAAATACATCTTTTTCAATCTGATATTTCGCTATTATAGTTTGCTAACATAGACAAAACAAACAATTTTGCACCATATTAAGAGTTTTGTCTTATTTTCGTATTTAATATCTGTTTGTTTTGCTCTGTTTTTACATTTGATATCCTATTTTATAGACAGCTTTTTGTAAATCGCAAACCTTTCATCAAGATATCTTGCTTTCATATATGCTATTTTCATATTCAATTTTTTTACAATATTTTTTGTAAGAGTAATTGCTTAACACTTTGAGGAACTTGATTAAATGTTGAAAGGAAGTTTTGTTTGTAAAAAATTAATAAGATTTAGCAATTGCTTTCTGCTAATTTTTGGAAGATTTATACCTAATATGGTTCATATAGCAGCTTTTGTTAAAAGCATCAACTTGTTTGTGGACTGTCTTTGTGAACAAAGTTTTGGTTTTTTTGCCATCAAGGTATTTTTTAAGCATCATGCAAAGTTCTCTTGTCAGATTTCAAAGCTTTTAAAATTGAAACAGAAAGGACATAAACTCCCAATGGAAAATCAATGAACTCAAGAGAATTAAATGCAATAAACTATTCTAATATAAATCATTTCTGTTCTAGAACATGCAAAGGTGCAATAGCAGCTGTTCTGTTTGTCTCTACAATGTATCCATTCATCACCATTTCATCTATGATCATATGAGCTTTTTCAATGTTAAACATGATCTAAAATCTTCATTAAGGTTCCCAAAAATGGTTGTCAACAACAAAAAAACTATTGCTAAGTGGTAAAGATTGCAAGACCAAGATTTAAAGAATTTGTTGGCCCTCAAGCTTGATGAAATTCTATCCAAATATTTGGATTTCTTACATTCTTGGTAAGACGAGCAAATTATTAAAAATAAAAAATATAATTAAATAATATATTTTTCTCTCATTAAAAGGATACATCCAGCTCGCACTAAAAAAGAAAGAAGATATACTGAAAATTAAATAAGATCTGCATTTGTTGCATCATGATGAACATCCAGGCATTTACGTCAGCCAGTCATTTCTCTCAGCCAGTCATTTCTCTCAGCCACCATGGATCAAGTAGTGAAATAAAAAACTGAGGAAATTATATTCTTGCATAGTGGTTCAGCTACCACTTCTGCTCTTTACGTTAAATCATAGTTAACTATGGTTAAAACCAGAGAATTAAAACATACATACACACAGACTCAATAATTTGAGAAGAAAAATTTCTGCTCTGTGGTGTGGATGGTATATTCATTTCTAGTAGGGTTGGTGTAGAAAAATATATTACCACGCTATCGAAGTATTTGTCCATTGTTTCCACCATATTATGGATGAATTCTAGAATACCCATTTCATTCTGAAGGTAAATAAAGCTGATTATTAAACTTTAGGGATAACTACAGAGCTACAGATGGTGACAACAGGGCCTCAAACGATATTAGAAAAGTGGGAGGGCAAAACCTTCATAGAAAAATGATTTAAGTAAGGCATTAGCTAAGTTTCTTATAAAAAATTCCTCTAGGTCTTGGACAATACATGACAGACGTCTACTTGACAAGTGTAAGTGCCATTAATCAATTATCTAAAAACAGGTCTTCGAAAAACAAACGTAGGCCTACCTCTTCGCTGTCAACTCCAA
>WUAR02560913.1:0-13003 GCA_015164055.2 Chrysaora achlyos | reverse complement strand
GCTTGATGAATAGGTGGCTGGAAACAACGCACTCTCTCACCAGAATCACTCAGATTCAGATGGCGATTCAGTACTGCGAATATCTGTCTGTTCAGATTCCTGTAACTTCGAATCCGCAACACCAGCCGCTTTAGATCCTATAAAAAACGGGCAAACTTTAAAGATTACAAGCTAGATAACATTGGAATATGCCAATGGGCAAGGTCTTGTCGCACCATCAGGGAGTTGTAAAAAATCAGCAAACTGTTTCCAGTCACAAAAAATAATACAACGACCTGGAACAGGGCCTTGCTGGAAGCTCAAAGGTTCAGGATGTACATCAGTGATCAAAGGGCATCCATGCATCAATGTTGAAGCTAACTCCCCGCCTGATTCTGAAGATACATTACTCATACTACGATCTGTGACTTAAAGCACGTTTCTGTTATGACGTAATGCGTTTCCTTTCAAATGCTATAATTCAAAAGGGAAATAAGATTGAGAATAAGATTGCAAAAAACATCCTTGCTGCTACCAAAGCTCTTTTCAAAAACACAACTTCCAAAAAGTGGTAGGTGCACTTTAAGCAAAAAGGAGAAAACTCTGTACTCTGTACATCTTTATCTTTGTATCCAACAATTCCCATAAGGAACTCAACAATGCCCGAAGCAAAGGAAGATAAAAAAAAGCTCTCAGCAACATACCACTCCTGCAACAGGTTCTTGTCTCTCGTCAACTTCCTGCACTCGCAAGACATGAGAAGAAAAATCTAAAGCGTTGAATCTTTTCTGCTGCTTGAGTAACGCAATGAGTGTCATGCCAGCCCAATGCAAGCCTTCACCAAACGTCTCTCTACGGAAATGAAAATAGAAGTTTAAGTACTCTTAACTGACAGGACAGATATTGTTTAATGTCATCAGTTGTAAACTTTTAAGCATATGCTTCGATAAACAAGCGTTCGGAGACGACAAACCCAAAGGCTAGGGTTGCTTAGGTAATATATAATTTGAAATAATAATAAAATAAGAAAATAATTTATGATATAAAATATAATACATGATAAGAAAAGAAAATAATAGAATATAAAATTTTTTCCTCAATTTCGGGAGAGTTCCTCGGAGTCAGATCAGTTAAAAGGTGGGACTTTTGTGCAACCATGCGCAATCTACCCTTAGAAATTTTAATTTTTATACATTACAACCGATTTTAATGAGTTTAAGATCCCGTTGAAAGCGCTTTCGAAAGTGATCCCGTTCGGATCCGATCCCAATAAGGTCTCGTGTAAACGATTGGGATCGAATCTAAACGGGATTACTTTCGATCCATTTGGATCCGATCTCATGTAAACGGGATCTAACTGTACTCACTCGACAGTAAGCTCATTCTGGCCAAGCGGTTTGCAGCACATGAATTGAATAGCACTCCAAAGACGATGGAATTCCTTGCATTCCTCAATACTCATTACACCATTGCTTGCTGGAGGTTCTTTCCAAACGTCATCAGTCAAAAATGACTCAATTCTCTTCAAAACGACTTCAAAGACAGAAAGTCCACAGCAGAGACGTTCCTTGGTCAGAACATCAGCTTCTTCTGCATTCTGACGTTGCTGAAAATCAAATCGAGAGAAAATTTCATTTGAGATTGAGTGAGGAAATGGGCGATAAAAAAGGGATCTCAAATTCAGAATTTTAGTTTTGGCGCTCAAACCCTTTGGCCTTTGATAGAAACAAAGAGTTTAAGTCATGCATTGAAAAGATTGCACAGACAAGGACCGCATTTAGATAAAATGGCCCCGTGGTTAGTTCGATGCCAATGCAAGTGCCAATACCAATGCTAATGCCAACACAAATGCCATTGCCAATGCCGGTGCCAGATTTCAGACGCCGGTGGATCCGAATAGCCCCTTTAAGCACATTAAAAAAAATATCCACTCTCCTGCAAAGATAGCGCGCCATGTATACTAATCTGCCATTTTGATATCGTGATGCATAATTGAAGTAATTACCTGATCATCTCCGTATCTACCAACTATGGAGACAATCTGGAATGAGGCATACTGAGCTTCGAGTCGTTTCATTTTGGCTTCAACCGAATCACGATCTAAAATAGACATAAATAAAAATGGATTTTGCATGTTGCAACAAAAAGAAATGGCAACAAATTATTAACGAATGACAAGATTAAATATCAAGAAAAACGCATTTTGAGCATATATTCGTTGCCAAATAATCGAAATATATGTTTTTTCGATCACTTGACAGCGAATAATGCTCGAAACGTCGAGCTTCTTGATTTAAAATAAATATAACATTACAAATTAATATTAACTTTTTATTTGTTATTATTCAACCCAGGTCGGTCTTGTCTAGGACAATGCAACAAACGTATGAAAAAACCGGACATAACAATGTGAACACCATTATAATCACCATGATGTCTTAATCGCACTACTCTGCTAGGAGACGACATCAAGATGCTTCACTGAACCTCGAAAGCTTAACTGTTGCTTAAAGTTGACCTAAAGCGAAATTTTTATTGATGCCAATGAATAAGACTTTTGAATGATAAGAAGTTCTGTTGAACATTTTTTGATATCTCATTTCGATGTAAAAGTTATCCACTGGCTTTAAGTATCAGCTGATGAAATGATTTTGTTTGCAAATTACTAGGGTAATGTATGGAAATATAGCTTGATTTATCTTTGAAAGGTATAGTTGCAAGAAACTTTGTAGGTAAGTAACATTGATGATAGATAAATTGTTCAACAAATTAGTAGGATGTTTAGAAAGGCATGGTCATTGAAGAACTTTTTTGAATAGATTTGCCTATGACAACATAGAAAACCATGCATGTTTTCTTGACGCATTGCAAAAAAATGACGTCATTAGCCAATCCTACTAAATTCGAAATTAGAAACAAGGCAATAAAAATTTTAACAGAAGTTTTTATCATTAAACAGCGCTATTTATTTCCATTAATAAAAACCTTTCTTCAGGCAACCTTTAATTTATGTCTACCATAAATTAAAGAGAAACCTTCAATTTGGTTACTCGTTAAATCGAGCGAATGTCCGTGTTTCTTTCTAAACTTTCAGACATTTGTTGAAAAAAATTCCACTGTATTTTCAAACAGCAGGAAGATTAAATAGAAAAAATTAAAAACAATACATAAAAACTGCCAAGAAATAAACTTCATTCTCGATGAGGCCCAACCTGAATATACTGCATAGTCGCTGCTGTTCAATTTTCAGTCCTCTGTCTTATCTTTCCCAACCAACAAAGTGCGGCCATTTCATCTAAGGCTAATTTCGATTCAGATCGACTTTTTGCAATCGATTTCCTTAGAAAATGAGAGCGCGCGATCGCAAAAAACAGTAACAACTCATCTGACAAAAAGCACTGAATAGAAATCAGCCTTTAGACTAGCAAAGGGCCTTTCTTTGTTCAAAGCATAATTGCATGAACAGATAAATTTCTAATTCTACATATGAGTCATACAAATTTAGAATAAACGATGCATGAATCCTGTCCTTGTCGCACCCCCGGAAAAGATTCGATTTTCATAAACAATGTGTTTAATGTTCTAGTAACACCGGGGGTTTAAAAATAAGAATAAAAACCTTTCACGAATGGTCTTGGGATGAGTCCTTGAAACGGAGCAGCGTGCAACAAATCAGTTATCTCACCAAGAGTCTGCAAAAGCAGATAAAAAGAAGAAAGTTACAATAAATCACAATTACCAATTATAACAAGGCGTAAAATGACTGATATTTTTGACAACTAGTTAGAAGCGGTGGTTATAAGTGTAATTCATAACATACCAGCTCTTGTTCAATCAACAAGCAGAACACAATGACGTTTCCAACTTCACGGAATGCCTGAAAAACTTCAGTACGGAGCTCTCCGTAATGCAGAATGTTCTCTAGATTTGCATTGTAATACTCCAGCACACCTGAAAATTCGAAATCAGAAGGTAAGATAATGCAAATATTGCTATACAAAAATTCTCCCATGTTTCTTTAAATGAAATAGCTCTTTCGATAGGCTAAATTTTAAAAATATTTAGTTATACTTCAAACATAGGTCTTTTAAAACATCAGAGCGATAAAAAAATTTCATTACATTACAATTATTTATGTATGTTACGTATCTGGAAGAGAAATATGTTAGAAAATAAGAAGGTAATCACCGGCAGATCCGTATTCAAACCTGGGCAAACCACATTTAGCTGGCATTCCTCCAGTTAGGACACTGACATACTGCTGTACAGTGCCTTGTAGCTGAAACAAGGAAAAAAGAAGAGTAACAAAAAGCACCTTAAGGCCTTTGAAGTCGAATTATACTTTTTTGATAGTTTGCAAGTATGGAAAAAGCTTTGGTAGCAATTAAATCTAATTTGTTCTTTCTGAGCTATTGCTATGTGAAGGAAGAAATCTATAACGCCATTATAGGAACCTTTTTGAAGTCACGGAGCACAGGATGAGTAATAAGCTCAAAATCTGGTTCGCTAGTGTATTTTGACTATTGATGTCTATCTTAAACTGTCAAACTTCTAACAAAGATTTATCGCAGGAACGTATTCTCTACTAGCGCACCTAAACTTGCCTCACAAAGTTCCCGGTCTTTTGTGGCAGGAGTGGATTGTAACCAAGTGATATTATCTGGGTTTCATCGGTAAACAGCCTACATCTCATCTCTTACTACGTCTTCTTTTTATCTAAAACGGTAACCTTGAAACTCCATTTGCAGCGGGGTATCTCTTTTACCAGTTTGCAGATTTTTGTTTTCAGGTCTTTGTTGCTGAGGTTGCTTGAAGATAAGGATTGGCCTCTTCCTACTTAGCTACAAAATTCTGCCCGTACTACCTCTTCTGGTGCAATTGTTTTCTATTATTCTTTGGTATGTCAATTTGAACTGGTTCCTGCTATGACGTCGTCAATTTATTACATCAAACAACGCAAAAAAAGACAAAAATACATTGGAATTTTGTAAACGTCATCTTTCAATACAACCAAAGCCCTTTCTATGCATGCGAACTCCAAAAGAGATAGGTCCACTTTAAAATGAGTTGTGTGTTTATTCCTATACAAAAATAACGTGAAAAACTTCCAAATAAAATATTTATTCATTTGAGTTTGAAAATTTAGCATATAACAATACAAATCAATACCTACCAGATTTTTAACGATTTTCAGCAGCTCTTCGATGACAACTGCGATTCCTTGATAACCAAGAAGCCGCACAATGCAGCCGAAATGTGGCTTGCCAAAAAAGTTTGCATAAAGTGAATGGACACTTGCGTAAGCTTGATTCAAAACCTAAACAGAGCAAATAGAAAAACGCATCTTGAATTGTTAGCAAGAAAATTACATAGCAGCATGAAATAGACGTACGAATCTTAGTTTTTAAATTGAAATGCAATATTTTTGTCTTTTTTTTAACTGATTAGAATGAAATCAATAGTTCTTTTCTAATCACTTGATAGCGAATTTCTGGTCTCGGCAGTCCATTTGACGGTGCCATTCACTCAGTAAACAAGTGGTTGAACGAAACAAAAAAAACAATCCAGTAAGAAGGACGAGGCAAAAAACAAAATATATATGGTACTTAAATTTTCTCGCCTCGTCGTTCTTCCTGCATCGTTGTTTTGTGGTGTGTATCCGTTCAATCATTTTTTTATAATCTACTTCGCCACAAGTTTTAAAAAAGCTTTTTGGATTCCGATACACAGAATTGGCATTGGTGTTCCTCCCTCTACAGTCTACTCACTCAGTACCCATTTAGAGGCTGTTACGCCAAGCCGACCTTTCTACTGACACTGAGGTTGGCGACTGCCATAGGGGGTTGTTCACGTCCCTGGTGGCCCTGCAACGTTTCATTTCGTCCCAGCCACAAGTAGTTTAAATCACATACCTTAAGCAGGAAATTCGCAAGTGGTAACCATTAATTTAACCACTACTACACTACGCAGCACTCTGTATTAGGGTGGCGCCTGAACCAAGGTTATTTTAATAAAAACATAGCAGCGCAATAGTACAAGCTCCCAGGCTTAATGAGGTTATAAGAGCAATTACCTATTTGACACCAGTGAGTAAGATGCCTTACCTTACTTCCAAAAAAGTATTGAGGGGCAGCTCTTGGGGCAGAGTCACGTGTTACTTCATTAACGAAGGAATATGTTGTCCGAACGAATCTAAGTAAAGAAACGATGGCCGGTGTTAATGAATTATCACAAGTGAGCAACCAGAATTATGACACTAACTTCAGCATCGGACCTTTTAGAGGAAAAGCCAACCTTTAAATCTACTTCCCTTAAGACTGATGTTGTAGCTGGTAGCTACTACCAATAGTGAAAATCAGTTCACTGGAGCCCATTCTTCTGAGACATTCTAAAGCAGGTAAAACTGGTTTGACAACTTTTCTCCACATATCTCATGTGGTGCCTGCCTTTATTCCGGGGCAAGTATCCTTTGTTTACCAGATAAACCTGTCATAACCGGCAAAAATACGATTTTGTTATGTCACTTCTATACTCTTGCAGCAGCACAGCAACAAACAACACGTATGAGGGGTGGGGGCGACTATAAAGACCCTATAATGTGGGTTAACAATACAGCTGTTACTTACCAAGTTGATATGAATAGCTGTTTAGGCCTATCAAATTAACTAAATTTAATCTATAATTCACTTGAAAGTCTAATTGAAAAATTGCAAGATACAAAACCAGATGCACAGATCATTCTAAGATATCAATACCACTAACCTATTTGTGCAAGAGTTGTAGCAGTAATTCGGTAGAAAATCGTAGTACAATTCCCAAAACACGTGAAGCGTAATTCGACCATAAGGCGCAGAGACTGAATGGTTTGCTTCTCGGAACATTGTTTCAAAAGCAGGAAGATTGACGTATTTTGAGAGGAGTTTGTGTGTCAGCTTGTTCACTTCAATTGCAGATTCCAGTTCCTGTAAGAGAGATAGCTGCAGTTAAGATACTTTTTTCGAATTAGCATTTCGTTCTTGTTGATATGCTATGTATGCCAGCAAAAACATAGGCGAATTTTGTGTTTGACGGAGCTGTGATTTTGTTTACATTCTGACATGAGCCTTCCAAGCTACATGAGCCATTCAAGCTCCATTGGTTTTACCACGTGAGCATAAATGCTGCACCTTGATAGGCTCTTCGGAAATGTAGACAAACGAATTGGTGAGTGAAATACATAACTCTGCAATGTTGCCAGCATAATCGTCAGATATTATGGAGGTTTAGATTCAAGACGAGTTCAGACTATGAAGTTATATCAAAGATTCCATTTTCTAGGCAATCTTGCAAGGAAAACAAATTTCTTTGTAGACCTCATCTTACTTCTAGACAACGTAGGCAGTTTCTTAGTTATAGGCTTCTTGTTACTGCTGTAGCTAACTGTTTACTTGCTCTTTGCAGTCCTCTCCATACAATACGAAGACTAATAGCCTACTTTTACGTTCCAGATTTTGAAACACTTTATCTCTCCTATTTGTACAAAAGCTTGGTTTCCACTCTGAGTTAACATGAGTTAATTCGGTAAATATTCTCATGATGTGATGGGTTAAAAATGTTTTAAAAAATTTATAGTTTGTTCACGCTATCCGGTGCTATCTCATGTAATCTCAATGTAATTCGAAAATAACCCATGGGTTAATATTCATATTATATCAGAATTAACTCATGTTAACTCATGGGAAAACAAAGTTTAACAACTAACAATTTTGTACAAAATGCCAAATTTGACTGCATACTACAAGATAGAGTGATGTATTGTTATACTAACAACACTAGGTTATTCCAGTACTGTTTAGTAGACAAGGAATAACGGCTATATTAACAGGCCTAAGCAAACAAACTTACCACGACACCAGACAAACTTCCACTTTCAAATTTGCCAATGCTAAGATCGATGGATTTCTCAAGAGCTGTTGTGATTCGCTGCGTCAGCAACTTGTTCAGGTCAATTGATCGACCGAGGATCTGCAGAGGAAGTTGCAAAGTAGTGAAATTTAAAGTGGCAAAAATTGTCATTAGTTTTTATTATTGTGGAGCAGATTTTTCCGATGACTCGTGAAAAAAACAAAATCATTTTGATAAGAAATAGTAAAGCAAAATAGAGGCAGTTCTACAAATTCTTCTCTCACAAAAGCAAATCAAAACATCACACGAATGACGTTTTGACGAGCCGTTGTGAGTAGGTAACAGATAAGAGATAACAGAGAACTGTAGCAGCAGTGCGGAGGTAGACCGAAGGACAACAGAACGAACCCGGTGATCAAAAAGTCGAACGGAATATTTTAGTAAACGATATCTACAACTCCACACATTTCAGGTAACACGCAGGAGAAATGGAGACCTAACTCCACTGACACGACAAGTCAAGATGACTATTGTCTGAATATACAAAATAATAGAAGAGTACAAATAGTGAACCAAGCTTCACTTTCACCGCTGGTTTTCTCCTGCTATGGAGGCATGGCTAAAAATGTCAAACAGTTTATAAAACAATTGCCGAGAAACTTGCTGAAAAGAGAAACATGAGTTTGGGCAGAGGCAGAGAGGCAGAGGCAGACAGAGGAAGACGTTTCTGAAGAGTATGAGCGAGTGGATGACAGTGCAGGCAGACGATACCATCTCCGAGAGGCAAATCATGTGCGCAACGAAAGATAGAATTTTGTGGAAAACCATGGCCGCCCACGTCCTCATCGGACATGGCACTTGAAGAAGAAGAGTTTAGTCTTGTCATGAGCCAGATCCGCACACGGCTCTATCTTCACGTCCTCAGATCTTGTCTGCTGTGACTACGAGGCTCAAGATCCTGCTTCAAAGTAAACAACGTCGATTTTGAATCCATTGAACAATATACTTTATTTTGAACGCCGGTTATATGTTTGTTTAAACATTTTGCCTATATTGTCTGATTAGGCACAAGTTCGCGAGGGATATTACATCTATGAGGAGTATAGGAGTTATAGCAACAATTATGCAGTTCAAACTAGCCATTAAACTAACAAGAATGGAGCTTACAGGCACTTTGATAACAAAGAAGAAAAATAACTCGTTGTTTCGCGTCATTTTGAAATTAATGCTCTGACGAGCGAAAATACTTTGTCCGCATTTGGCTTTTCTAACTTTCCAAGTCTGTCTGCATCACAGAGTACAAGGCACAGGGACGATATGCAGTAAGTAATGTTGATAAATACCTGGATATGTTTTTGCTTCATAAGGGTTGCATATCTGTTAGACTGGGGATAGGGTATGCCAGCATCCGGCATAGACCTTTTCTCTTCGGCGTATTTCTTATCCAGCTCATCACGAAAGTTCTTGTCCAATAAAATGCTGAAAATTGAATTGATACAATTAAAACGTTCATTTGTAAATTTTCACTGAAGAGCGTTGTTGCAGCAATGATTAGCGGATGTCCACAAAAAGATGTCCATCCAGGGGATGATGGTGTACCCCAAGTAGCTACAATTTACCCGATCGACCTAGCATTGCAAATGGTGCGGAAAGCTATCGAAAACTATCGTGCAAAATCCGCCTTAACTAGCTGTACCAAAATACATTTTATTGAGTGCGACCAAGGAGCAAGCTTATATTTTGAAACACAGGATTGTCCATGCTGCATATATTTTTATGGAATTACTACTGTTCATTATAATAGAAGTTTTTGACAACCACTATGAAGTTCCATTACCTGAACATTAACAAGCCAATGACAGTGTGACTGTTGACACATGGGACACACCTAGGAGGGCACGCACCGTTTGACCATTGGTTACTTCTTGTTGGCGATTTGGTCCACTGCAAATCAGCGCATGCTAGCGGCCACAGGGTACAAGCGTTACGCGGGACAGGTCCTTTCAAAACCATTGTAGAGGCCTTTTACCTTTTTGCAGATGACAGCGCGACGTAAGAACCAGCAGCCATGCTAATGCCACGCCAATGCAATGCTAAAAGTATTCTATTGGGGTGCTGGTTTGACTTCTATTCTAAGCATAAGCATTCAGCACCACATTAAGATAAACAAACAATGAATCTAGACCTTACCTTCCAGCAAGAGCCTTGTAGTGACTTATGATCATCTCACTCAATTTGTATACAAACTGGTCAAAGCAGAGGTTCACCTAAAACATTATAAGCCATTCTTTAGGTGGTTCTGACAAAAAAGGTTGGCGCGCCTAGGTTACTAAAATCAGGGAGATTTAGATTTTGGACGAGTTCAAGTACGACTTTCATCCCTGAATAAGTCGGTTAGGAGGCGATTTTGGAAACAAAACTACTCTTTTTTGAAAACACGGTATCAAATCTAGACAACGCATGCAGTCATTTGGTATTGGGTGGTTCTGCTTCAATAATAATTAAACCTGTTTATTTCACTCCTTGCAATCTTCACCTTGCCATTGCGTTACAGAATTTAAAATCATGACTTATTTAATTCATTTGAGACCGAACATTTTCAAGCCATGGCTTAAAATTTAAACTCAGTTATTTCAATTGTCGTACTCGTATTGCATACGTTCTGAATCCAAACATCCTTATGGCTTCGAAACTATGCTTAAGGAAGGCACACGTCCGCTGCCAAGTACTACACAATATCTAAAAACCGTTTTCCAAATATCGATAGTGGCGTGCTACATAAAGTACCACGTGAGAACTCACTGCTGCAGCTATTTTACTTTCAGCGAGGCAATGAGTTGAAGTCACAAGAAGATAACTCCTCTGCAAAGCAGCGTGTTGGTGAAGGCCCTTGGAGGGCTCCAGTGATGATACAATTTAAATATTAACAAACCTCGGCTTCAATTTCATCATACAAAAACTGCTTCTTGAATTTAGTAAGAGCATATTGAGCACTGTCGTTGTATAGATCCAGTGGATAGAGGACGTACCTGAGTAAATATGGGAATCATGAAAGCGAAATTCAGTACCTAGTGGCTACGTATTCAACAATAATGAGTCACTGAGCTTAGTTTCTAGATTCAAAAACTGCTGTTTCACTGCTTGATACTTGTGAAGTTTTGCAGTATCAAAGAGAGGAATTATAGGAAATTGGAACAATATAAGCATTGATAGTGATGTTTTGTTATTTTGCGGTGTTCCGGCATCCTCTCGGATCCATCAAGCGTCCGTTGGTATGAGGATTTTCCTTGTCCTAAATACATAACCATTTGACTCTAGCAAGATTACAGAAATGCTTAACTGGAAAAAGGCACAAATATCTAACAATCTTTGGTTATCATGAGGAAACAAACATGACGCAGCTACTCAATCCTCTCCATGGGCTAACGCCACAATCCCTAAATGCAGAAAATGTGAAGAGAAACATTTCACTTACTCCATCAATGCAGCATCACTTGAATCAAGAATATGATCTGTCAGGATCCATGGCATTGACATCTCAATAGGAAACTAAAGAACAAAAGCAAGTTAAACATCTTCATTTCTTCCTTGCACTTCTGTTACTTATCACAATTAACCTTTCAAAACAATTATTAACAAAGTATTGTTGTTGGATAAACAAATAAATAATTTAAAATGACGACAATGTACTAAGAATTGCGAAATTTAAACAACGTTTCGAGCTTAACTCGTCTTCAGGTTTCCTATTAACGACGTACTACACGCACAACATATCTATTTTTTTGTTGGATAAAGGGATTTGTTCGCATATATTCCATACCTGTATACTAGCTCCCATTGTCAATTCCAGGAAAAATTCTCGGAACCAAAGTTGAGACAAATCACAGCATTCCCTGAGAACCTCACTGAAGTTAAGCAAATAGGAATAGAAGAAAGAACTCTTGAGAAAACTGTCGATCGCAGTCAGAGTAGCCCCATCGAGATCTTTTCGCATGGTTTTTCCTTTTCCAGCTTTATCAGAAATCAAGGATTCCAGCATAGTTCGCATCATGTAAACCTTAAATTGACAAAAAATAGCCTGTCAACATTGTTTTGTTAATTGCATTTAGTTTCATTTCATTTCATTTCAAAAATATTCAGGCACGATGCCCTATCAGCTGACTAAAAACACCACAAAAAAGATTAGAACTAATTAATTATAGACTGCTCTTCCCAGACGTTCTTTAATTGTCGTTGAGGTAGATAAATAAGTCCACCCCCCCCCCCCACAACCCTGCAATACGCTGGAAAGACGGCACCTCACAGGCCCCAACCCGGTCCAAAACAGACCCTGTCAAGACCCGTGAGGCACCATACCCGAAACACCGCGAGGCGAGGGGGACCAAAACGCACTCTAGACAAATACGAAATTCTCCTATGTTATTGCTACCTCAGTTCAACTGGCATACTGCCCAACTTTAAATATAAATGTTTAATCTCATAGTATGCATAGCTGTGCATCCTTTCGCATAATTGTAATATGAATTGCTTTTCATTAGATATTTGCGAAATTCAATTAGAGCGAAACCTGCACTAGTTGAAATCATTCAATTATGTTAGTATAAACTGCCGTAGACCAGAATAATTCCCTCTCAATTCTATTATGACGACCCACGCTAGAAAGCTAAATTTTGCTTTTCTATGGGACGTGCAAAATTTACATTTTGCACTCATTAGTTGAACAAAGTTAACTATTCTATTGACAAAACTGGTATTAGTCTCCGTTATTTAAGCTTTAGTTTCAAAACTAGGCAAATGTGCATTTCAGTAACCAATTCGTTTGTTTGCATTTTAAATAGCCAATCAGCTTTTAATGATTCCAGTACCGTGAATGCGAAAAAATTACGGACGTTTCGGGCTAAGCCCTTTGAATTTTTCTTGCCTATCGTCTATTGCATCCGCAAGTACCACATTTTTGCAAGTTTTATTCAGCCTTTTATGACCACGTGATTACACCAATGAAGCTTAACTGGCTGATGTAGCAAAGCACTGCATGAAATGCATGAAAAGACACAGCTCCGCACGAAAGCAATGCATGAAAAGACACAGCTCCGCATGGAAAGCAATGCATGAAAAGACACAGCTCCGCATGGAAAGCAAT
>WUAR02560802.1:0-13004 GCA_015164055.2 Chrysaora achlyos | reverse complement strand
CTAGAGTGGAGCACAATCCAGTGAACTTAACATTTTAATATCAAAACGAAAAACTATACAACGCGCCAGGCATATAAATGGAACGCATAACTGTTCACCAAACATCTCAGAAAACGCCTGACAATGTGTCATACAACGGCTGGCACACAAACAAAATCGCACAGCCCTGTGAATCAAACATGTGAATGGAACACATTCCAATAGTTAACTATCAAAATAGAAAACTATACAACGCATCAACGCATAAATGGAACGCATAACTGTTCACCAAACATCTCAAAAAACGCCTGACAATGTGTCATACAACGGCTGGCACAAAAACGAAATCGGCCACTGTGTGTTAACCATGTGCATTGCAAGTAATACTATGCACCAACAAGCAGCACTGCAAGCTATATAAACTGTAAAATGTATTCACCATCTTAATCATGCAGTTGAAGCTTACGTAAAAGCATTAGCCTAGTAGTCCTATGTTTCTTCACGTTTAGAGAACGTTGCCAAAACTGTTTGTCTTGGTCTTGAAACGGGAAGAGTTTTGTAGGAAATATCCTGTGAACCAGCCAGGACCCAGTCGTAATCTGTAAGAAGCTTTTTACACACAACCTGAGAAAAAAAGGAAATTTATCAAAATTACTGGCCGTAAAAAAGAAATTGAGATATAACACCAACCGAATTATTAAATAGTATTGTATGAAAAAAAGATTGCATATATGATAAAAATCTATTTAATCTAATCTATTTATTTATTAATTGATTGATTGATTTGTTTATTGATTTATCTATATAGTATATCCTTGTCAACGATGTTTATCTTGAGGCATGTGCTGACACCGAATGACTAAATAGCATATAGTCTTTATTTTGCAGTGTTTCTGCCCTACTTAATTTCATATAGTATATCCTTGAATAGCAGGGAAACATTACTAATGCAAAATGTTTTTGGAAAGAGTGAAGTTGGGTTTTGAGTTTTTAAAAGAAATATATCAGAATACCCACTCAAATTGTCAAAATGTCGGGCAGAATTTAAGATTATAAAGTAGTTGAGAGTGAAATTAATATTTGTAAAATTTGAAGAGTCACCTTTAAAATCTTATTGATCAAGTCGATGCCAACGCATATTCTTTTACCTCCACCGAATGTCCATACTGAATTCCTTTTCCCTTTATCCCTAAAAAAATAACATTTGAGTTTACTGGAGACCAAAACCACCTGCAGTAACTAGCATATATATGGGAACCTCAGTTAAATGCTATATCATTTCAACCATGGAAAAACAGCTCCAAGACAAGCTTATGTGATGCTAAAAATCTTACAATCTAAAACTTAAACATAACGTTTCCCCGTAAAATCAAGCTGTTATTATTGTAAGACATTCTCGAGGGATTTTTATAAGCTTTTTAGAGTTAAGTCCTAGCAGCATCTAGACGTGTTATGGTTAAGCACTTTACGAAGGTACATGCGATTTATTACAAGGATTTCATACAATTTATAACCATCCTCTGTTTTAATAAGAATCCTTAAATTGCTGCTTATTTGAGGCAAAGGCAACTGCGATCTCCAATTATACCAAAACAAACAGTTTAACTGTCTCACTGCAACTACAAAAGCAGTAGCTGCTCAGTATCTGAAACGTAGATAACTTAGAGCACCAAAGAACCCGAACTAACACAAGGTGAAGACTTTCCTAGTTTCGTCTCTTATAGAGCAGAAACAACGATACCTAAAGATTTGGCATTGATAAAAACCCAGACCCTCTTTGATGTGGATCAGATACAATCCAGTGGCTTGACTAAACCTCAAGGACTGGACAGTCATTTGACTCGAACATTGAAATCAATTTCTCCTAGCGTCTCTTGCCATACAGTTCTCAATTAGAATCACCTTTTTAAATACAAATCTCCCTGTCTCAAAATAATTGATATATCATTGTAGTAATAGATGACGTATTAATAGCACATACTTATCCTGCCATCTTTCAGGCATAAAGGCAGTTGGGCTGCTGAATACTTCTGGATCTCGATTGGCAAACCAAGTCATAAATGCAACAGCTGTGTTAGCAGGAATCTTGTAGCCATCGATAACCACGTCCTGCAAAGCGAAGAGAACCTCTTTCAAATACTGCAAACACGGTTATAGTAATAAGACAAAGTTAAAGCAGTACTAAGTACCTTTCAGTAGTTTTGTTTCATTAAAACACCGTCAAAATAAAGAACGTGCTAATATAGTTCATTAACAAAGTATATTTTAAGCTTTGATGTGGTGTGATAGGGAAATCAGTGCACACTTAGCAAAGATCTCTAGAATTCTTAACGGAATCCGTTTATTAATTGCTGATAGTACACAATAGAAACCTGCATAAATAATCTCAATTTAAAATAATAAAATGATAAGCACCATCATATCCAATAAAGACGAACACAGCACAAGCTAACTATTGGCACCAGTTATAGTGACTTTCTGGCTTCAACTATGTTGCTTAAAATGATTGATCAATCTATATTTTTATACTTGGGATCCTCGCAATATTGAAAGGCTTTATGGAACTTAAAGGAGCGAATGAAAAAATGGCTGAAAATTGTTGGTGCCAAGCATTCTTAGTTAGTCGCTGTTTCTATTACATCTTCTTAGATACATACATACATTTGTATTTCACAAAGCAGGTTAAAAAGTCTGGTAGCTCAAACGAGCTGATGTGGAAGCTATATTAGTAGATAGTTTTGTTGACAGAAATCAGATAACACAGTCACAAATATAGACTCTGTTCTGTCAAAATGGCCCTACATTGGAAATAAGTTTCCACAGTAAATAAAAGAGACATTCAAAATCTACTGAGCCATACATGAGCCGGTCAAAACTTTAAATCTCTTATATCTGCTTAACACATATATATATACAGGACAAGACAAACTGACACAAACCTCATTCGCGATTCTTCGACCTCCTAAAAAGGGAGGCCATAGCCTCTGCACCTCTAGCAGGACGTCATCCAGGAAAGCATCATCTTTAAGAGCTCTGGCGCGTAAGGATGCCTACAAATAAAATGAGGCAGATTGAAGTATGGATACTGCAGATATAAATATAAAAACAATACTGTGAATTATACTTATATCGTCATTTTTGCAGTAAAGAACCACCCCATTCTCCCGCAGAGATAACCCTATAATTCCACACGTTTTATTTCAGCTGTTAATAAACACTAGATAGAACCTTGCAATGCCTACATACCCTTCTTAATTATCCCCCATTATATCTTACAAACTCAAAAAATATTTTAATATTATAACTACACTAAACAACCTATAAACAATCAAATCTTATATACAGGTAATTCCTTATAGTAAATAAATCTTGAATTCAATCAATGCTTGAAAAAAAACCAATGATATCGCAAGATGGTCCAAATTTAACACATGGATCTTTTGTGCTTTTAAAGGTTTACATCTTGAGATGCAAAGCTTTTTGGAGATCGAACAATCTAATAAAAGCATAAGTATGATGCATATCTGTTCTGATCCAAGTAAAATTAACAGCATAATGTTGTAAAAATATCATTTCTTCGAGAAAACCTTGAGTCTACCCAATGGAAATAAGAAATGTTGTCAGCTTTCTTGCTCCTAATATACAACAAAAAATCTACATTTCGGTGACCTAACCTGTAGTTTATTTTTGAACTTGAATAATGAAAATTCGACAGATAGTTGGGATAAGTCAAAAACTAGCTCAAAGGCAAAGATTGTAATCTTGTACTACTCAGCTATTCATGGGCTTTTGTTCTTTTTCTAATGATTACCAATTGTAAATATGTTCAGGGATCAGATTAACAATTATGCAGACTCTTTGTGCGGCTTTAGGCTGCATGCTAAGCAGATGTCCACAGGCCCAACTTATTTAGATAGCATAATTTTAATGCATTATTTAGAGGCTTGAGAGCAACAGAACATAACGGTAAACGTTAACGAACCTTTGCTGCACCGGAGGTCGATAAACAAAAGGACGTAAGCAGTGATGCAAGGGCTTTCGGTATCAGAGCAGAAACAAACAAAAGCAGATGTTGCAAAGTCTCGTCTTCATTCTTGAAGCCAGCCTCTTTTGCATTTGCCATAAAGCTGCAAAATACAAAATAAGATTCATTTATCACTATAATCTGAGAAACTTGCAGTATCTTAATGAACAAGAGACTTGACAACTGACTGAATACAACAAAGCTACATCAATCGCAGATAGTTACGAGAAAAAAAGACTGTGGAATTGAGGCTAAGGGCCCCAATACATAATCAATATACAATTTATGCAATATATAATACCTCTGGTTCGAAGAAAATGCAAGTGGCATACTTAATGAACAAGTTACTTTTAAGCATGCTTTGGACCTATTCCATTAACTACTAGATTTATGTCTGCTATTAGCTATCATTACAATCCTTATCCAGTTAAATATATAAAAAAAGCTTGTTGAGACATGGACATATAATGCAGCTATTGAAAAGAAGCAAGCTCTGAAAAAAACTCCCGCGTCCAGTTAGATGATGTGAATTATCCAAAACAACTTGCTCTGATTAGCTCATTTTACAAATCCATAATATTAAGGCCTAGCAACAGAAACTCATAAATCTCAATGAATAAATAAGTAATGCCCCTAAGTTCCTAACAAAGATTGCAAGCCGTCGCTTTGATCATGTATCAAAGAATCAGGGTTTCGTAATTTGGTGACCGATTCTTCCTTCCCTCGTCATTAAAATCAATTTCTAACTCCAAAACCTTTAGTACCAAATTAAACCAAATTATTATCAATAGCTATTAAATCCTTCATTACATTTGTCACTTGACTAGCTCACTTTTAACTTGTTATTGTTATTTCATCTTGTTGTTTCTTATTAACATATTCAATATTGTATTGAACCTTATTATTAGTCTTATGTTAACGGCCCAAGCTAGATAAGCTCTGCTTTAAGCTCTGCTTGGGTCGTGTAGAATGCAATTTTTATATCAATTAAGTATGTATTGCTTTTAAGTTTTGTATTCTAAAAAGAAAATTGAATTGAATTGAATGAATTGAATAGTTCTGTAATGAAACAGGTAACCTTGCTTCGATCCCTAAAAATGAATCGTCTCGACATTCAGTGCAAGAAAAGGCATGTCTATTAGAAGGGAGAAGGTAAGAACACACGTTTACCTTTCAATTTCATCGTTTTCACTTAATAGCTTTCGCCTGATAGCCTTCAGTAGATATTCCTACAAGACAGATAATGCAAAATTTTCAACGCTGACAGTTAAACATATCAAGGCCACAATATACTCTACTTATCAAGCCTTGGAAAATCAGAGTTCAGATCAGAGTAACAGCTTGTCAATAGTCATTAGAGGATGCACATCCCATTAAAACATTTTCGCCCAAGATATTTGAAATAAAACCTCAAAAATGTATTGAGAACATAATGTCTTCAAATTGATTAATGGCTATTCTCCAACAGAGTCTCTTGAATACCACGACATTATAGATTTATGTGGATGCAGAAATAACTGTTCTTTGGATAGTGGAAACGTAATAACTTGATAATCGTTACTAAACTAATTTAGCAGTAAACAAATATACCAAAAAACAAATATTAACAAATAACGAAACCTTATTTTTCATAGGAGTTCTACCTTTGCTTCCATAGCTTTTGAAAATGACGAAGACCAGCCTTTCATCTTGACGCTAAGCGGTACAGAGATCAGTCCTAGATTGATTGGTTGAATAAAACACAAATGATTATTTGAAACACTGAAGAAGTAAAACACCTACTACCTACAGAAGCGTTCAAGCAATAGAAGGACAGAAGGCCGAACAAAGAGAGGAAGATACAGATTACTAATAGCACAATTTGATTTCTTATATAGAGTTTGAGGTCATATATGGATATTCTTCTATACGAGTCCTCGACGTCGAAACTTACAAAATCTGTGACCTAGAGGCTAGATGGTGGATACAAAAAGATGCTAGGAGTGGCCAAAAGTGTATCATGGCACCAACACATGACAAATATTCAATTGCATGGAGGACTTCCAAAATTAGCGGAAGTTATTAACGAACAAAGGACAAGGTTTAGTGGATATTGTTGGAGAAGCAAAGAAGAAGTAATACACAAGCTTCTTCTTTAGGAACCATTGCATGGCAGACCATCGCTTACATTCATTGATAAACTCGCAGAAGATACTAACATACCGAAAGAAAATCTTACTACAGCAATGGAAGATAGAAAACAATGGAAAGATCGTGTCATAGCAGTCCAAACGAGGTCGATCCAATGATGATGATGATGGATTTACGAATTGAATTGCAATGATGTCCTGAAAATCCTTAGAAGTGAGTAAGCACACTATTGAAACAAGATCAAATGTAGGGAATAGAAAGCAATTAGAAAGACATAACAGACATCGCAATATATGAAAAATTGAGGTAATTCTTACCGTGCCAGTGCAAAATTGATATTGATTTGATAGTATCGAATTCCATTCGTGCATCCCTCCAGTCCAGATCTAAGAAGAGTTTCAGACTAAGAGCTGTCGTGACATTTTTGAATGTTTCGTACAAGGGAACCGACGACCTGCAAGAAAAAATTTATTTCTATCATTTATAGATTGAATAAACTCACTGGAATGTTCCACTGAAATCACTTCTACATGGCTAAAACAAAAGCTTTGCAAAACACTTCAAAACATAAGGGAAAAAATAAACCCTTAGTACTTTATTGCGAGAGGCACAATGTTCATAATAACAATGTTGGTTTATCTATTCTCTCTGAATGTAAAAATAAGGTAACTATACGTAGAAACAAGGTAATATGGCTGGTGACGCTTCTCTCTTGGTCCTCCTTGCGCAGGTAGCCAAATACTCGATATCGATATCAATTCTAGCTCTTGTAAAATACTTACAATTCATGCAAGCCAGATAGGAAATCGTCTTCAATCCTACAAAAATGAGAACAATTCGTCGATAAAAACAGAATGCCTCGTTGTTGATAGGCACATACACTTGTTATTTCGCAAGGTGTGCTTAGATGTGCTTATATGTGCTTATACGTGCTTATGCGCTAAGTGCACAGGGACTATCGAATAGCCCAGAGCTTATCTAAGCAGGGTGACTATAGTCCTTCCACTTTATATGACACTTCTAAGTTTCTAAGTGATCCCTCATTGCCTCTGGAATTACAGAGAGTTAGCAGTTTCTCTCCTTGCTCTTTTACAGCAGGTTTGGATGGAGTCTCGAACTCATGAACCAAAAATCTTGGATTTATTGTGGTAACCACTTGACCATCCTTGCAGTAACCTCACTTCTCCTCATACTCAACAATGTATAGCACTACCATAAAATATAATACCATATGCTAGCAAAGCTTGTTCAAAAAAGAAGAATGCTTTACTCAGGCAATCGTGGCAAACCTTAGCTTAGGCCAAAAACGTGAATTCGAAAAAAGATATACTAAGCCGGGTATGAAGCAATTACCTTGAAATAGATTCTATATAGAAGTGGCAATTTCTAGGATGAAACAACTTTCCTATTACACTTCTAACTCTCATGGCATCAGCTCCTACACCAAGAAATAAAACTCAAATATTATATCGATATTTAAAGTAAGGAGGACATTAGTGATCTGAAATTTATTTACTAATATTCATTTATCAAGCTAATTTTTTAAATTCATAATCTCTAACTAAATCATAGCCTCCTCATTTCAACTTAAAAATTTAGTAATATATCCAGTTGGGGAATATGGAATAAACGATTTCAATCATGTCACTCACCGTCGTAAAAAAGTAGAAGATCTCCATACAACTGGTAAATGTATCCAAAATCTTTGTAACCCATGTTGAATGAGTCTTCTTTATCTGAAAGTACAAGTGGAAAATAACTCAAATCTCTATTAATGAAAAGCACCCACATGTTATTCATAAGAAACGTTCACTCAAAGATGAGTTTGGAGTTACTTAGTTTCACCATAAAAATGTTTTTAAGAGGGCATAATGCAGAATAATTGGTCACAAGACCGAAGTAGACTCAGAGGCTTCCATGAATTCTATTTTGTGCAAGCAAGGTCTGTGCATCATCATCATCATTATCCATAGCCTTGCGGCTGTAGGCGCACTACATCAGAACTTGCCAGATCTCTCCATGACTGTCTATTTTCCGCCGTTCTTGTTGCATTGTATAGTGACATATTTGACCTGTTCTTAATGTTTTCTAACCAGCATTTTCTTGGTCTACCTCTCATCCTTTTTCCTGGTACACTTCCATGCATTATTGTGTGGGCCAAATTTAGCTCTTTGCTATGGCATGTTACGGGGCCAAAACATTTGAGCTTTCTTCGTTTGAGTCCGGATAGAAGGTCTGTGCAGGCGAAGCATAAATGATGGATTGTGGCACTTGCCTTTTTTAATGGAACATGGCTGCGACAAAATATGAGGAAAATCTTGTGCGCTTTTTTGAAAGAGTGATACACATCTTGAGCACTAAAACCTTCTGCTTTCTAAGGAACCAAGCAGAGATAACTAAATTCTGTGAAAAATTCAATAAAGAATGAAATGTATTTACCAAGAAAAACCAGCAACAGATGATCAATTATAGATGTGAATTTTTTATTACTGAGATCTTGCTGAGATATGAGGGTACTTGCTTGCGGCTAGGATATCTGAGTATTCCATAAAGTGAACCTATCACTTTTTTGCAGCTTGCAATTAAAAGAGCTGAAAGAGCTTTGATAGTAAGAAAAGGATGATGTTTACAAAACTTCGATATCTTTTGTCGTTTTTGAGCTATGAAAAGCAGTGTGACTGTGTTTTTGAGTTATGGCCGTGCGAAGGAAGGAATTTATGACATCATAGCAGGAACCTGTCTAATGATTTTAATGAAGTGCAAATTTTCAAAGAAGCAGTTTACAATCACTCATAGCAATATATCAGAAACACTTCGCTATAGCAAAAAAATTTACCAGTTAGTATTTCCTTGAGGCCTTTATTTGAGCAAACAAATACAGTAGGTTTATTCAGAGCTCTGGTCAAAAATAGTTTAGATCCATGCTGCTTCTGCCTTTTCTCTATGAAATCCAGGGGATACTTGGCGAATTCTACACTTCTGTCTCCAGTCAATGTCCACCCTGCTGAGCCAGGGACTGTCTTTTCCATCACTTGAAAAGAAATAAAATAATCTCTCAATAAGATCATTTATTCATTCAGACTGTATTTTTAATTCTTTACACAGTTTACATCTTGCCCCGATAACTAGGCAGAAATGGATTAACAATTTTCTCTAATAAAAAGCTTATTTCAAACTGCGTGAGATCGGGATTTCAGTCTGATTCTGAAGCTTCACAAAGTATGCAATGAACCCTTTGAACTTTAATTTAGAACTTAGAATGAAATTTTGTCTCAGCTCTTTATGAGATATAAGAATGATATCTAAAAAAAAATTAAAAAATATTTCCAAAAAATAAAAATAACAGTTGCTTTCAGAAGTTTTGGCATTAAATCTTCATCACTAAAACATCATTGACAAAGATTTAAAATCAAAGGGTATGAAAAACATATTTTTGCACTATCTAGTTAAATGTAATAGGAATCAACCAACTTGGGATATTTATGTTGATTTATGCACAAACTATTTTGCACAAACTTTGCATAAACATGTATTGAATGAAAATCTTTATATCATCTATTTCAAGTGAGTAACAAACACGACTTATTTGATCCGGCCCAATATGTGAAAGCAAGTAACTGCAGAGCAGGTTATATGATTAATAATAAAACAGCAAAAATGCTCAATGTACTAGTCAAAACATAGCACAGGTGAATTGTATGAATATACCTGCAATTTAGAATTTGAAGAGTTTTTACTAAACATTTATTTATGATATTAAATTAAGGAGATCATCAAACACGATGGGAAAACATGACGGATAATTGCGTGTGGCCATCAATTTGGCCGATTCGTCATCACAACATCAGCCATAAGTGGTGACAGATGGCAGTGCTGTTAGGCTAATCATCAACAAATCAAGTAAATACAGGTGTTTTGATGTTTTAAGCACATAAATACCTGAAAAAAGTTCAAAACAGGCCGGACATTAGCTGGCCACCACGATCGAGATAGAGATGCACTACATCGGCTCCTAATAATTACAGGTTAATTGCCTACTAAAAACAATGCAGGAACACAAACGATTCTGCAGTGTCATGGAATGTCAACAAACAGCTTTCAAAGTAATCACCCAGTACGAGGCTGCTGGGAATAATAATCATTATCATGATATTGATTTAGATTGATTTTCACACACTTTCGCATTTTAGATTCTGCACAGCTCTACACTTGTATACACTTACCGTAAATCCTCGAATAAGCCCCCACCCAGAAATTCATTTTTGCAAATAAGCCCCCCCCCCTCGAATAAGCCCCCATGGGGCCTTATTCGAAGGGTGGCTGATTTACCAAATGTTATTTCGAGAAAAATCCTCCATATGACGATAGCTGTACAATATTACTTCCTTTGACTGAAGAAAACATGAAAAGAAACGCGAGTTTTGTGATGATAAAACTAAAGTTTTGTTAGATCTTCACACAGCACATGGTAACTCTTTTGATGATATCAGTTTTTGTAAGTAGAAGCTCAAAATAAGCCCCCTCCCTCGAATAACCCCCCCTCGAATAAGCCCCACCCAGAAATTCATTTTTGCAAATAAGCCCCCGGGGGCTTATTCGAGGATTTACGGTACGTGGTTTTTTTTGTACATCTCCTGATGAGTGGGAAACCACGAAACAGGCTTGTCGAGATGAAGTGTTTAGTCTTTTGAATCTTATCCTCTAAGTATATATTTAGTGTATTATTATTTTACAACTATAATTTGTCTATTCAGGATTGAAGATCAGTTTGCCGCCATTCACAATAATCCGGATGTGTAAGTATTAGCCTTGATTCCAGACAGAGCAATAACACCTAGCCCTTCCTCGAATGCTCTATTGGTTGTTAAACTAAACTATTTCATCATTTACAAAGGTTAATGCCTTTACAATGCCTCCCTCCAGAATCTGTAATACGCTGCAAAGGCTGGGCTTATTTGTGCATCACAATGCAATGCCCTTGATGACTTGCCTGCACAAGATAAGACCTAGGCAGGCGATTGCATGGAGACAAATTTTTCGCACGGCAATTACCACTCCGACGGGAGGAAAAAAGTCGGCCGGCTGGAAGAAGAGACAGAAAAAGTTGGACGAGGGACGAAGAATTAACAGGGATGGTGTGATGGGTGGGAAACAAACGAACCAACGGTAAGGTTGCAAGGACGAGCAAACTCGAGCAAGTGATTGCAACAAGGAGCACACGTCCCAAGACTCGCACGAGTTCAAGTGGGCATAGCAAAATCGGATTCTGTAAACCAACTAACCCAGAACCAAAACTGCATGCAAGCGTGACAGTTTCTTCCTGAGGGCATTAACCCAGGTTAATCCCTTCTATAGGCTCGACTTACCTTCAGGAAAATATGTTTGGGCTATACGGTGTTCCAGCCCATCAATTTGCCTGAGAAATTGATAGAGTTTAGGACGGTGATTGGGACAGGGAAACCAACACACTGGATTTCCCCGCCCCACAAAAGCTGAAACACCTGTCAATACGCCGAAGAGAAAGGCGACTGAGAAGGGGGAAGAAAAGAAAGCCGAAGGGAAATTGTGAAAAGCTCCCAAAATAGGGAGAGGAGGGTGGTGGAATATCACATAGGTGAAATTCCCAACTACTGCAAAACCTGTTTATACAAAAGTGCATACAATATTGCACATACTCGGGACTCTAAGCTTAGCACACCTTAAAATCACCCAACTGAGCTGTCAGCCCTAAGCCAATGAAAATAAGCAACCGGCTTTATGCAAGCCAGAAAATAATTAGTAAACTTACAGCCTTATTTCCTTTAGAAACACAAATATCAACACATGTAAGGACAGAATGGTTGCATTTTTAGCTCGAATGTGTAAAGGGAAAATAAAAACAATTGATTTCCATGGTGTTTCAACTAAACAAACAAATCATGTGATCAAAATGTAACTTCTTTTGTTATAATATGCAAATTTAAGACGCAAGCCTTTTGACCAGTGGAAAATAACAATGGATAACAATAAAAATATGCGTGGACCAGACACGAAACCCGGTTACTTGCTAATAGTAAGGGCAATAATATCCTAAATAGAGATTATCAGCGAGTGTATTTGCTCTGGAATGCCATTTTTGTTCAGTTGATGAATACATTGAATACACCACTTTAACGAACCGCGCGTAAAATTTTACCGCGTGGCTTGCTCTCATATTACTGTGGAGTTTTAGTTGTCAACAAAGTTTATACCAAAGTTTTACATGATTTATATTGGACTTATTGCTTTTTTCTGGTCTGCTATCTGGAAAACAGTTTTTTTAAACACTTTTATAAGTACTCAGCTCTAGTAGGCCACAATAAACTTTGAGATCACTGTGTTGTTTTGGTGCTGGAGAAATTTTTTAAAATTTAAAATTTACACTCCAAAACTAGTGCCAGACCTCGGGCGGGATCGAAGCGCGCGGTTCGGTAAAGTGTATTGGTCCCTACCCGAAGCCACAGCAACAACAATTCAATTCAACAAGTGAGTCAATCATGAAAATATCTTTATTTCTAGAATTATTGCTACGCCTGGTAGATTCCTTCATTTGGCCGTGGAAATGGAACTGAAATTGCAGACGATTGAATATACTGTATTTGACGAAGCGGACAGGTAAATCATTTCGAAATTTACCCCCTGGAAATTGCCACTTGGCCATTCATGTTGCATTGAAGTAAGTTTTATAGAAGGGGGCTAACACAAACTAATTATGTAGTTTAGTGTAGAAGCATTGGGTAGCAAAGGCATATCTCGTATTCGCCTTAGCTGTGATGTTGTTTACATTTTGGCATCAGCCAATCAAGCTACATGGGTTTTATCACGAGGCCATAAATGCTGCACGTTGATTGGC
>WUAR02560801.1:0-27451 GCA_015164055.2 Chrysaora achlyos | reverse complement strand
ACGTTTTTTGGAATTGATAGTAATATTCAAGTAAGAGACAAAGAATAATCGAAAGTTGGATAATATATCAAAGTAATGAAATTAAGTAAAGTAAGAGAAAAAATGCTCAAAATTAAAAAAATGTGTATTAAAGTTTTTCCTTGCACGAAAAAGTAACAATCAATACAGCAATAAAAACGTCCTCTCGTCCTCAATGATCAAGGAAAAGAAGAATTTCGAATGGCACAAGTAAAAGTAACACTCCTTGATATTTAATGTCACATTCACGGAGTTCCAGAGCAGAACAAATTTGAGAGCAGGATTTCCAGATTGCTGAAACGGTCTGAGGCCAAATATTTTGCGGTTGACGGCCAAATGCGGCCAAATTTTTTGCAGGTTTTTGGGGCCAAATTCGACCAAAAAACTCCTATGCCGGCCAAATTACTGCCAGTTTTGCCTTCATTTTTATATAAGCAAATTTGTGTAAAACATCTAATGTGTATTTTGTAAGGTAATATGCAATGATTTTGTTGATTTCGTTTCTCAGAATGGTGACTTGTGGAATTTGGCCGTAAAAAAGGCCACATGGCAACCCTGTTTTAGAGAGAGAACGCTTCGTGCCATATGACATTCGAATGTCAAGGAGATTTGCATATTATTAAATATTAGACACAATAAAATTCGACAGCCTTGACAGCAAAAGCAACAAAGGTAAAATGTAATAAGAAACCCACTTCCTCTTCGATCAAACATCAAACAGGAAGTTGGTTGGATCAATCAAACCTCGATCGAGAACAATGGGGGAAGCCTCGAAGCACAATGAATGGCCGCCACTAAAATCGAACACCTATATTCTGAGGGAATTTCGTAGTTTTGAGCGATTTAAAGTGCGAAAAAGCCTTAGAAAAGCAAAACGCCATCGTCTATGGAGCAATTCGAATCGATAAATCACTTGTGCGCAGTGCTCAACCAAGCATCATCGGAGGCTATCGTCTCGATACGATTTTTAAAGCTTCAGTACTGTGCGACCTCAAAACCGGACCTAATTTGCATAGTCAGATATTAGTATATATAGATTATAAACGTTTATTTGCACAGGATAATCAGACGGGCAAAATGCATGATACACTCGTTAGACTCGTTACGACCATGAATTTTAAAAACTTACATGATAATTATTTAAGAATCTCAAATCATGTTCTATTTTACTGTATCTTATCGATCAGGTGTTTATATCGTTTCAGAACTTTATCTTCCCTTAAAAAATATTTCTGCAATGGAGAACAAGATTATCTCCCGGCAGCTGGAGTAAGCACAACAGTGTTGCCGAGGTCATGTGGCACTTTACCCTGATCTTAGCATCAAACAATGAGTTAATGGAGTATGATATGTAATGCAGGTTCCTATGCTTCCAAATCTCTGGTGGAATTCCTATGCAGCTACTTGATTGCCATGATATCCTTTGCAAGATTTGTATTTGATCTGTTTCATTTTCACTGATTTGTGTGGAATGCGTTGAGTTGCCAAGTCATTGACTTTGTGATAGGCGCTGAAGAGTGCCTGAAAATGTCAAGAGCAGCATCACAGAATGAAGAAGCGCCCGCACTTCAATGGAAATTTCATTTGACAATATTTATGTTCTTAAACCCTGTCGGCAAGAAAGTCTTAGTCTTAGCTGCAAATATATATTACAAAGGAAAAAATGAATAAATTTGCTTTAAAATAGAAACAGTTGCAAGCTGATAAATTGTTACTCATTCTGGGAATCTTGCTTTAGGATTAATGCTAATTAAGAAAAGGGGCCTTTTTTCAAGTGGAGAACGGTACTTATTTCTAAATTTCACAATCTTAACCCACTCTGGTGTTAGAGTTGCAAGGGACGATGACTTTGTCGTCTGCAGAGGTACTATGAAAGGCATCAAACAAACGAGTGACAGATGATAGAGCTGTGCTGAAAATTTTTATAACAACACAAATATCTCTTTCAGCATATTCTTTGCTTTACCTATGAAAAAATATCGACTTTTCCTAATTTAAAGTGCACTCAGATTATTAACATTATTTACATAAAGAACAGCAACTTGGTCTTGCAAAAGACGGATTCAATGAATGCAGAAAAAATTATTGGCGATTATTGTGTCTGTGCAGGTATGCCATGAGCAGTGAGTTTGCCATGAGTAGTTGGTTTGATTTACGTTGTTTGGCTGAGAATTAGCTACTTTTCCCTTTTTTATAACTCAAAAGTGGCATTTTGCAGTTTTTTTCGGTGAAAGACGCGTTAAAAGCATGCTCCCAGTGACATTGTGACTGGATGCACAGTGTGAGTAAAAATAGACGATAACGGATCACGGCGGCCCATGTCAGTTCAACCGTGCAACATCAACAATAACCGAACAATCGGTAAAAATGTTCAAAATAAGACAACAAATATAGCTTTATGCGCAGGATGACGATCGCAGCAAATTTTGATTTGAATAGCTATCAGCCTGAACAGAGTTTTGCAGAAAGAGGATATAAGAAATACGCCTAAGTTACCGCATGGAATTGCCAAACAACAGCAGCGCATTTTGGATTATCCGTGACGATAGTCAAAGTTAAGACTGGTAAGTACCACTTTTTTAGAATTTGCTAATTGTAGTACTATTACAATCCAAGGAGACATCCAATTGTAAATGTCAGCCACATAAATCGGCAAATTTCTAGTGTGGTGTGTTCGGGTTCCTCGGACTTATGAAAGCCAATTAAAGCCAACGATTTTAGTAGTGTTGACTTGATTTTTCAAAAAATTGACTCAGGGATATTACAGTATCTTTTGGTATCAAATTAGATTCTGCTTTACATATACCAACAGGTACATAACACAACAAATACAAACGGTACAAACACAGCTAGATAACATAGTTACAGGGCAGATAATCAAAGTGATAAATTAGCATATTTACAATATGGCACTGAACCTAGTCAACGCGAATAATACAATAGACTGCGTTGGGCTGCTTCTCTAAACAGAGGATTTCGATTCATGAGAAATTCAATGTTCTCTTGGTAACTTTGGGTGGAAGTTTGTCAAAAGAATAAGAAATATTGAAATCGTATCGTGAGGTTCAATTTTTAATATTGACAAATCTATATTATAACGTGCAAGTCTTTGTATGTTTGTATGTATCTTGATTTCCTTTGTTTAGAGCTGCACTGCTTAGCCGTCGACGCTCTATTTTTTCCCTCGATTCACCCGCCAACGTCTGCTCCAACTGCCGCATTTTCGAATATTATTTCCCACAAACGCTCAAAAGTCTGCTGCTTTATGTCTACGCTTTATTTACGTGAATTCCCTTCTGAGTATTTCTCCGAAAACGTTTTCTTATTCGGTTTGCCATGTTTTCCAATTCTTTCAAATGCTGTGTTCCCACTGTTAAGGGACAAAAAAACCATTTTTATGTTATCTGTCAAATGTCAATACGATTTTCTGCACTGCTACCTTTACTTCAAGTGTCAACTGATCCGTGGTCGCCATGACAGCTATCTAGTTTGACTGTCATTGATTGTGCATCACTGCACATAAACTGCCACTGAAGGACTTGGGAATCTAAGTGAGCTGGAACTTTGCGGAAACGAGGACCTATATCAAAATCCACCCATCTCAGGCAAGATTGTTCACGAACGAAGAAACAGCGTAGCGGAAAATGAAAATAATTATAATCATGATTCTTTTCCTCGACGTTTCAGTGATTTAAGGATGGAAACGACACATGAACCTAAGTGAAGATGCCGCGCAGTGGCATCCAGTGCGTTAGAAATGAATATAATTAGAAATAATATGAAAGAATTCTTTAAAACAGTTAAAAATATGTTTCTATAGCTTTAGCTTGGCCTATAGGATCATTTTATGTATGGGTTTTACTACATCAGAGTAAATAGTCCACATATGTTGGGTCAAGGTGTATTCTGCAATGAATAAAAACAATTTTCACTCAATTAACTCTTCTTGTTTTGCCGTTATGAGTGCTCAAACGAGAGATACAACAGTCTATGCGAAGTTTATTGCATTGTATAGATTTTTCTTGCATATTTTGTGTAATAAAAATTGTGAAGAAAACGCGAAGAAGACTAGAATGTATCCCAAAATATATATATAACGTAAATCTTTATTTATATATATATGAAGGACTAAATACGAACGATGCAACAATAAGAACGAACATTGTGACAAGCGAACTAGATAAGAATACAGCGTAATATAAAATGAAGTATGGTGAAGAACTTTATGTTAATGTCACTCAGAATGATTGCCACTGGGGCCCGGCGGAAAGCTCATCTTAAGTTGAATCGATTAGCTGGGCTGTAATGGCGTCTCGAGCTTCGAATGCTGCTTTGTGAAGTGAACGTTTTTTGACAATTGAATTTTCTTGTGAGCCTTGTGAAGTCTGCTCGAAGTCTTCGTCAGTTGAAGCAGGATCAGTTTGAACTTCCAAAGGGTACAGTTTGATGATAGAGCGAGCTGTGCGACCACGTGGGATGCGCACTACGGCAGCTCTGCATCAATCGTCCGATCCACAAATCAATTTTGTGACAACACCTAGCTCCCGGTGATGTCGAGGTTTGCCTGTGTTGGCACCGAGAACGACATCTCCGACTTTGAAAACGTTGTGAGTTGACTGTTGTTTTTCGGATTTAGCGAGTGTATTTCATGCAAAAGATACAAGTAGCTATTCTCTGCAAAAACGAGTAGAAAAGTGATGATAAAGCGCTGATCGACGATTTTGAGCACGTGAGATCTCACTTTTATCTTCGAACGTGGGGTCAGATAATTCTGCATCGTCGTGCGGAGAATACAGTAACGCCGTTATATTAAAACCGAAGAGTAAGTGACTGGGAGTGAGCAGTTGAAGGTCTTATATCATTCATATTCCAATTTACATATGTAAGCGGACGATCATTTAAAATGACCTGAATTTCTTTTAGCAGCCTTGATAACTCTGACTGAGAGTTCAATAAGGCGTTCATAAACTCCACCCCAATGAGGGCTGCGTGCTGGTATAAAAAGGAAGGTGATGCGTTTCTGAGGAAAGGCATATTGAACTGGCTGTGAGTCAAATAACGAAAGTAATTGCTGCAGGTGTTCTTCAGCGCAAAACACAGGGTTTGAGCGTTGACTGCGAGAATTAAGCGAGGAGTGGAAAAAACACTGCAATGGCGACGAAATGCTTGAAGAAACGATACAGTTGTAAGATCCTCGAAGATTTCGAGACTGATGTGTAGAAAAGCAAGTGAATAAACAGACATACACTTATCGATGATTGCCATGTCAATCTTTGACAAGTAGATGACCGCTGAAATCGACGCAGTTTGAAAAGGGACGTTTGGACGTGTCTAGTTCAAATTTTGAAAGCTCTGATGACGGAGGAAGGAGAAAAGACCTGCCTGTAACTCTCTTACAGTTTGTCGATGCATGAAGTAAGCGACGAGTGACAGAGCGAGCGGACGGAATCCAAAATCGTTGGCGCAGAGCGACGATAGTGCGTCCATCGCCGATATGATGTAAACGTTGAAGATGATCTAAAATCAGCAAGTCAGTAAAACGAGAATGCTTTGGTAACAAAACAAGCGAAGAGTCGATAGCAAAGCGACCTTTAGCGCGAATGAGTCCTTTTTCATCAAGAAATAAGGTCAGCTGGCGAACCAGAGGCAGTGCTGGATTCCTGCGTGTGGACGGATGCGACAAAAAATCGAGTACCTGCGGGTAATATTGTTGCTGTTGAGTACGAATCCATTCAGTCCCTACGAAGTCAAGCTAAGCGGTAGTAGGGGGCCATTTGGTTCCAGGACAAAAGCAGAAACGACGAACATAAACCGAAAACGTGAGAAGACCCGAATAGTGATTAAAAATTGATTAATCGATTACATTACAAAAGCTCGGTGGCTTCAATGCAATGTGCTGTTCGGTGGTAGAAGCAACGATTGCAGACGAAGTGGGTTTAGATTTAGGCCATTCGTAAACCTGATCATTAACCTGCGTTAGAAATCAATGATAGACCACGATGCTACAATGGTGATGTTGATAGCGATTGTGCTGAGCAGCCTCGTGAAACGATATCTGCTGGGTTTTCTTGTGACGTTGTATGACTCCAGAAACTGGAATCGAAGAGTTGGTTGATTGCATCAATCTTATTTTGCACGAATTGCTTTGATTTGCGAGAAGAGGAAACCCAATGCAGATCGATTTCAGAGTCAGTCCATAGGCAGATGCGTACGTCTCGAAATTTCTTGTGAACGATTGCAATTGTGTTAGCACAACATTGAGAGGCAAGCAACATAGCACTCAATTGGAAGCGGCAGATAATTCTTTCTCGATAGTCTTCCAAGCGTTAGAGTGCAGAGGGGGTAAAGGTTGGTCCCCACCCAGTTTTTTTATCCCAGAGTTCAGCTAGAAATAGGCGTGTTCGAACAGTGACCGGTAAGACTAAACCAAGGGGGTCGAACAATTGACTTGCAATGCCTAAAACTTGCGTTTGATCAGCAAATTCACAGCCGAATCGAAGCATTTTTCTTGAAATGAAATACCATCAGTAGAAGTAATCCACTGTTAACCGAGAAGAGTTATAGTGTCGGATTTGTTGTTGGCATCCTTCTGTCTTGAGAGACAATGGAGTTGCGCCTTGAATAAGCTATGATAAGTTGGAGCAGCATCTGCTATGGCTATATAGGCAAATTTTGGAGTGACAAGCTCTATTGCATCTGGCACAGGTGTAATCCGTGCTTGGTTGTGTGGGGGCTGATGATGCTTGCTTTGTCCGTCTCTGCTCTCTCTTTTCCTCACACTGATTCTCTCTCCTCGTTTCACTGGTCTGAATGCAAGTCTTGATAGCTTGTCTGCAGCCTCTGCGGTCTGCAGCCACCGACTCCCAACCTGTCGGATTTATGCCACCTGCCTTCATGTCGCGTCCTTGTAGCGAAGGACAGGTCTTCCTGTAGGTCTGATGCCAGTGGCGATCTCACCATACAGCAAGTCTTTGGGAATATGGCCGTTTTCCATGTGGTTGACATGGCCGAGCTATCGCAATCGTTTCTGGCTTAGCAAGGCAAACAAACTGGGCATTCCTGCCTTTGACAGAACGTCTCTATTTGTGATCTGGTCTTGCCATCTAATGCTGAGTATTTTACATAGTCCAGGCTTCACTGCCGTACAGGAGTGTGCTGAGTACACACGCTCTATACACTGACATCTTTGTGCTTCTAGTTAGCATCGAGTTTTGCCAGACACGCTTTCTGGGACGAGCGAATGCTGCTGCTGCTCTGCCTTAACTCTGCATTCAGGGAGAAGTTGTCTGAAATGGTGGAGCCAAGGTAAGTGAAATCACCCACCACTTCAAGAATGTGGTTGTCAATGGTTATGTTTGGAGTGCTGCCGACATCCTGACCAATGACTTTCGTTTTCTTGATACTGATGGTGAGGGCAAACTCCTTACATGCACTGGAGAAACAATCGATGATTCGATGTAAGGCTTCCTCCGAGTGTGCAGTCAAGGCAGCGTCATCAGCAAACAGCATCTCCCTAATCATGACCTTCCACACTTAGTGTTCACCTTATTACGGTTGATATGCTCTTGTAATACTGGTGAATTTGTACACCACTGACGAAGGGCAAAGGAATCTTTAAGAACAGAAAGGTAGTGACACCCTTCTTCTGGCCAAGGTTGTTGTATATCGGATACCTCCTCCATATAACCATTGGCTAAATGCTCACCCATAACCTTGCAGTAGGTTGACATGAGGCTTACCTTTTCTAATCGAGCTGTTACTTGTGCAAAGCGCCTTTTACAGAGGCCTAGATTCGGAAGTAATGATGGGTGGTCAGTTTTCCAGGGCAGAAAGGGGGGGCGTAATAACAACCATCACGGAATTCGATTGTTGGCGATAACAATGTAGAAATTCACTTCAATTCGTGTCGGGTGAGGATTCAGGAACAAACTGATTTTGAAAGAAACGTCCAACTTGGATAAACAATGATGAATTGCTCGTCAGATTTTCAAAGGAAACAACAGATTCATTTTCATTTTGGCTATTGTCAGAGTATATGAAAGGCGTATTAATTGCGCTTGTTGAAAAAGCGTGGTTATCGTGCGTGGAACTCAATATCGGCTCGGCGCGTTTTGGCAAAGGACCGGATAAAACATATCCAAACTTAGATTCTTGAATAACAGGGTGTGAACAACCTTCTGAAATGCTGTCAATAAAATGAGAAGCGCCATCGGCACCTAAACGAATATCAACGACAAAGGAGCTGTCTTTGAAGTCGTTGGCCAAGTGAAAATCTTAAAGACGGGGGTGTGACCCAATATCAGTGAAGTCATACTGATGTAAGGGTTGAAAAAATCATCAGTGATTAAAACCCGAACTGATTCTATTCCTGCTGAAGTTTCTGAGTCAATCTTTGTGACCCCATAGCTACGTTCAGTAATATTTCCCCCAAAACCAGATACAGACAAGAATTCATACGATGTAGGAGGTTTTAAATCTAGCTGAGATGCAAACTCGTTGGGATCGTAACTGCGCTGCGAGCCTTCATCAAAAAGATTCTGCCCGTAACTTTCTTATCGGCGGAAATCACAACAGCTTTAGCAGTTTTCAAAGGAATTGTATTTGCGACGTGGCTATCGACAGTGGTTAAAACAAAAGGGTTCACATTAGAAACATCAACATTAACAACGTTATTCAACATATCATCATCATCCTTGCGTATGGTAGTAGCAGAATCAAATTCAGAAAAATCAGTAGACTCTAACAATCAACAAAGGTAATACCATTCAAAGTAGCGCGAGGCGATGCGAAAGCACAATTAGATCTTGTTTGCTGTGACGATGGCGTGAGAGCCGCGGGTTTGGCCGTAGGTGCCTCATTAGAAGAAACAACAGAAATATGTGCGTTTGTTTGCGACGGAGGTAACCTGTTCTGATTGTTGTGTCGTTGAGGAGGGGTAGCAGAATTAACGTTACGATAGATTTGGATACCGTGAATAGCAGTGTGATGTTTCCCCTTACATTTGGTGCAACGGCCTTTGGCATTGCATCGGGATATCCGATGTCCAGAATATAAGCAGGTGAGGCAAAGCTTATTGTTAATTACAGCGGCTGTTTTATCAGAGATAGACTGAGGGCAACGTTGGGCGGCATGTGGGCCCTTACAGAGTTGGCAAGGTGAACTAACGGACGCAGGCTTGTTCTTGGCGAGTTACATAATCCTTAAAGCTATTTATGAAACGTCATAATTCAAAACGAAATTCTTGCCAGCAATCACCTATGGCGCTTATAGCTTTGCCAGGAAGTTTGTCTTCAATAATGGGAGCCAGAAATGGGGAGAGAATATCACTTTATCGTAAATCTTTGTCCAGAACGTTACGCTCTATGAACTTGGCGTTTAACGCGACGAATGAAGATTTTAACGTGGAAACATCTTCGTCTTAAAAGGATGTTTTGTTGAATAAGCCAGCGGCCTTCGTTGTAAATTTTCGTGAACGTGCGACGAAGTTGTCTTCTTTCCTTTAACTTCTCTAGCGGAGTTTTCGGTTTGGGCGGCATGATAACGTAAGAACGTTTAGTAACTGCAGATTTTGTGTTCAATTCTTACTAATACAACTCCGAAGGAACTGTCTTCTGTCGATTTAGGCCATAGTTTAACGTGCAGGAAACACGGAGCCAGAAGCAGACCAGAGAAAGAGACGAGTGTTACGTATTAACAATCTACTGGACCGAACTGAACTAAATATTTACAAACAAACACGGGTATTTAAAGTGGAAATACGGAAATGAGCCAAGTATCTAAAATGTACAAATAATGAAAATTATCGTAGTAACGCGGGAATGACCTGGTGAGATGATTCAATGCAGGCAGGCATGTGTGGGTGTTGAAAATGACGTGGTGATTACGAGATAATGAGATAGGTAAGTGATAAGAAAATAACAGAATGAATGGAAATTGCGTCAATGAGAAGGAAGGGCCTAAATTAAAGAATGTCTAATTCACTACAAATGAACGTGACAGTAAGCGTATGTATTCTTCAAGAACTCAGATCCTGGTCTCGGCACCAATTTGCGAAGAACACCCGAAGGAAGACTAGAATGTATCCCCAAATATATACATAATGTAAATCTATACCTATATGAATTGATTAAATGCGAACGATATAACGAACATCGTGACAGGCGAACTAGAGAAGAATCAGCGAATGTAACACAACGAATAATAGGGATACAAGACAGCGTAATATAAAATGAAGTCTGGTCAAGAATTTTATGTTAATGTCACTCATAATGATTGATAAAAATTGTGGTCTATAAGACCTTTTCGATCTGACGTCACGTGGCGTGCTGTCAAGGGCAACCGAATTCACTGGGTGAAAACTGACCTTCCTCGCAGTGGTTCTCAGTACGCAAGGCTTTTTTTAGATATAGTTGTTTAGCGATTTCGCGTGACTCTCGCGATAAGATGTCGTACCCATACTTTGAAGAGTTGTCAAGGGTAGCGAAAGAAAGATATTTCGAGAAATTAGGCGCCGCAAACCTGAAAGAATGCCCGTATCGACTTCCAGAAGGCTGTTTGTCTAACGATCTCTCAACCAGGCCTAATTTGGAGTATCCTGATATCTATGAATATTTAAAAACACACCAGGTAAGTTTTTATTTTTAACAAGCAATGTTTGATCTTGAATATTCAGTATTTAACTTCGTTTTCATACTTTTTATCAGCATGTTAACATCACTGAATGTTTGATTTTTTACCTTCCAGGACCCTATACGCGTGAGTCAATGAAGTGCAGAAAAGGCTTGGAGGCTTACAACCAGTTTCAATCTGGCTGGGTTCAAAACATTTTAGTTTTAAAGACAACTGAAAACAAATGTGTTCTAATAGCAAAAGTACTGCATTCTCAAAGGTTATCTGAAGAATCTTTAAAACCATGGGTGGCTGTAAAAGATGATGGTACAGTAATATGTGCACACTGTAACTGCATGGCAGGGTATGTACACAATGTTGGCATGTATTCTGTAGTAACATTATACATGAATTTTTAAATTTTAATATTAAATAAATTGTAATTTATTTAAATTGTATACATATTGTCTAGGGCCATTTTCATCAAGATCTTGGGTGTGCATGTTCAAAAACCCAAATGTGAAACCCAAAATAGTGGGAAATCCAGTTTACATGCTCAGTCATCAACTTGAATCCATTGAATTCGATTTTTTTCTAGGATTGGCGAATCTTGCTCGCATATTGGAGCTCTCTTATTCAAGATTGAAGCAGTTGTTTAACTTGGGTACACAGCAGCAGTTGCTTGCACATCACAACCTTGCAAGTGGAATGATGACTTTGTTAGTGATATAGGAGGTACTATGATTAAGGACATCAGCTTTTATAAAGCAAAGCAGTAAGCAGTCACTCCCAAAGCTCAACTGGCTTACTGAATCAAGAAGAGAATGAAATGTTGGCCAAATTCAGATGTGTACCTCCAAAAAATATGCCTGTCACTCTCAGCACGTTTGCACATTTCTCAAAGCCATTTCATCATAAGGCCCCAGTTCCCAGTAAACCAAAATTGCCGAAACCATTGAGAGAGCTGTACTCTCCTTCTTTTCAAAGTGAAGACTTTGATAGAGTCTATCAAGAAAAAATAACCCAGGATGACATAGCATACATAGAGAAATGCACAAGGGAACAGAGTGACTGCTTATCATGGTATCAAGTCCGAATAGGCAGAATCACTGCATCAGTTGCTCATGGTGTACCTCATACAAATAAAGATAACCCTTCCAAGTCTTTGATTTTAAAAATCTGTACGGAGGGTAAAAAAATAAGCACCCCAGCTATGTCATGGGGAAGGGAAAATGATGGAAATGCAATTGCAGCCCTGCACCATGAGCTGAACAAAGTTCATAAGAATGTTAGGATAGAGAGGTCAGGATTAAGATTACATAAAAAGTTTCCCTTCATAGGTGCATCTGCAGATGGCAAAGGAAGCTCGGATTGCCATAGTGATTTCTTGATTTAAGCCAAGTGTCCGCACAAGCATAGGGAATAACTGTCTGTTCAAGACTGCTTAACAGACAAATCATTCTGCATTGATGATAATTTGCAACTCTAAAACAACCATCAATACATGACACAACTGCAGCTGCAAATAAATGTCTACCAAATCAAAAGATCGTATTTTACGGTTTGAAATCCACAGTTCTGTTTTATGCCGTGGTCAATTACGATGAGGATTTTGAGAAAAGAGTCACCGATTTGATCAACTTTCACAAGTTACACATTGCCAGAGAACTTGTAACAAGAAAGCTCGAGTTACAGATTGAGAAGGAAGAAGAAGCTACCTGCTCACAGTTGTTTTTCATTTGCTAAAAACCTGAGTGCCAGGGCGACGACATGATTGGATGCGACAACCCAGCGTGCAAATACAAGTGGTTTCATTTTAAATGCATAAAAATGAAAAGAGCTCCAAAGGGGGAATGGTATTGCAAGTTTTGCAAAAAGGACATAGAAAAAGCAAAGACACTGTAATCAATACTTTAACTTTAGCATTGTAGCATCAAATCTAACTATTAACATTGAATATCTAATTAATCTTCTTCATCCTCCTTGTATACAATACTTGGTGATATGTTAATTAAGCAAGCACAGACAGTTATTAATTTTTCAATATTTGGGACTGCATTCATGACTTCATTTGACTGGCTTTTTACCAGATTGATGGGCAGTGACCCTTGTGACAAGATGCCAAATCGTTTTTTCATATGCCCAATACCTCGCTCCACATGTATACGGGCATTGGCTATTTTTCTGGTTGTTTCCACTTCTTTGGCACTGAGCTGTTTTTTTCCTCTTGTGAAAGCTGGAATTATAAGCTCAGCACTACAAGCAGCACCAAAATAATCTTGCAGAGTAAATCCTCTATCTGCAAGAATCTGATCACGAGGAAGATGGTATTTTGTGCTTATAAAACCAGACTCACGGACAATTTCATTGTCTGTGCTTCTGCCACCCCATGCAGGCGATAACAAAATTATTGCTCCTAGTGGACTGGTACAAATTAAAAATTTGACAGTGCTATGCTTTTTATAGTTAGAATAAACTTGCGCTTTTGCCTTAAGGTTCTTGGGGCGTTCTATGAAAATTTAAAAGCAATCAATTATAGATGTTAGTCTTGGGAAATTTGCCTTAAAGATGGGAGGGAGAATTTGAAACAAATGTTCCCTATCAGGTCAATGTATGAGAAATTTTAGTTTGTCATACATAAGGTCAACAACTTTCTGAAAAATTCCATTGATCGTGCTCAATGCAAGCTTGGTTTGCATGCTCAAATACTGAAAAGGCAGACTCAGTCTCAGCCGTACCAGGACCAACAGAATCTGATTTTCTCGAGGCATTTTGCTTCGTGGATTTGTCGGTAAGTATGGCGTCAAAGAACTTGCAGCAATATCAAAGGTTTGCCATGGCAGCCCTGTTAAATATTTTGCAGCATCATCATTGCCCTCCAATACATTGGGACTGTAAGTTGATAATAAAACCTGCAAAAGAAAATGTCATTCAAATCACACAAATGGAAGATCTGTTAATAAAAATTTAAGGGCTGTAAGGATTTTGCTCTGCAAATTTGTTGGTAAGAGAAGTCCGGAAACGTTTCATCTGGATCTGGATGCTAATATTTTGCCTTTTTCTTAGCACTTTCGTATCGCCGCAACTGTAATTTGGATTTTCCTTCATCCAGTTTCTTAAATGTAAAAATATTTGGAACGAAATCTGGATGGCTAGGATCAGCTGATGGTCGACCTGAGAGAAAAAAGGCACACCACGATAAAAGGGGTTGTACAACACTGACGGAGGATTTGTTTGTTTATTCTAAGGCCAACTATAAAATATATTAACAAAAACAACAATATCATGTAAGATTTTTTTAAATATCGTCACCTTTTTGAAAATGTTCAGAGCACTTATAAACATCGTTGCTGCCAGGATACCAAAGGCTTCCGTCGGCGTTTATCCGCTTCATGGCCTGAACCCACTTCTCCCATTTCTCTTTTTTCTTCATCTTGTCAGGGAAAATATGGAAGCTGATATTTTTCCCCATCTTGTTATGATTTGTGAAGCCCACTGCAACACAGCTTTTTGGCATTTTTACAGCGATAATCGAAAAAATATTACTGCAAAACGACCTTCGTTGCTTTCGCGCTCTTGCTTTTAGTACTTACAACAACATATGCACGCTTTGTTTTCACCATAGTCAATAGAAAATACTCTGGTCTGGAAGCCTTTTTTTCTAACTTATTGTTTCAGATAATGTTAGTCACATGATCAAAATCTGTGCAAACAACCCCTTAGCAACCGATTCATTCAATAAATCGCAATGTTTCCGATCACACATCACAAGAATTTGAAAGAATTCGTCATAAATATTCAATATTTAAATCTTGGATAAGTCAGCTGAACTTTATAAATAGGTTTAAAACAGCTCTTTGAAGAACTTTCTTTAAATTTTCCAAGAAAATGCCGGGGAAAAATTGTGCGTTTCAAAAATGCAGTAGACACGAAAAGCGGCATGTATCTTGGCATTGCGTTGTGTTGGCAGAGTTCAGTTACTACATACCACTATGTACTTGTGTTTATATATATTTAGTTAAATTGGTGTGTTAGCAAGGAAGGGGGGCAGGTGGGACATTCTGCAACTGAGTGGATATTCATTGACAACTGCAAAGTAGTTTTTACTATGTTTATTTCACAAATACAGCACAAAGTTACAGGTACAGATTAGAAAAAGGTAATGACAAACAGGTTTCACGTTTTCACCCAGTGATTGTTGCTATGCGCGGTTGTCAAGACGAGCTGAAAAGGTCTATTACAGTATATCAACAAAAGTACTAATGTGGTAACTTAAGTGGACCTAAGATTTTTGACAGGTCGGAAGAAAATCCACGAAGATGCTAGTTAGACATAAGAACATGCTAAGCTTGGTGAATCAATAGTTTATTTGAACAGTAAATGAACAATTTATGTAAAGGGGAGCAAGCTATTTACTTACCTTTTTCAAACGAGTGATACTACATCCAGTTAGATAAACTATAGACTAAATATCGTAAATCCTCGAATGGGCCCCCCCTCGAATAAGCCCTCCCCTCAAATTAGCCCCCGCCCTAGAGCGAGAAATTATTAATAACCCCCCCCCCCTCGAATTGTAGTAGGAATGCACGTCTGCACGTACACTAATTACAGCCTCTTTATCATATCAATCCTAATGTATGAACTTTCTCCTTTTCCTTCTCTCTTCTGTCAACTGTCTAATTACTTCCTTTAGGTATCTATATTTAAGTTGTTGTATTCTGTAAATTCTTTAGTCAGTAGCATGATAGTAGTCACATACAATGCTTGTTACTGTCTCCGTGTCTTCGCACGTTAAACTAACTTTACGTAAGATCTGATCCCTCTTACAGAATAAGCCCCCACCCCTGACATTTGATATTAGCCTTTTGAGTCCATATTTGTACTTTATCGAGCTATGACAGAAAAATCACTCTTTTGGTTGATGATGAATCACAAAATGTATAATAAATGATGATGATTTTGTGAATAATTTTATAAGCCCCCCTCGTTTAGGCCCTCCCCTCGAATAAGCCCCCCTCCAAAATAATCAAAAATAAATTAATTCGAGGATTTACGGTAGCACAGTGATGCATTTTTGAAGATATCTGCATCCTTTCACCTAGGCCGTAGTTCGATCGAAGAGAACAAGATATCTGCGCACAATAAAGACTTTCAGTGTGTTTAGCTTTGCAATATTTAGCTATTAAAGAAACAAATTTTCACCTCACAAGCACTTACAAATCTCGCTTTTGGAGCCTTGAAAAACAGCACAAAAGAAGATTACAAAGATCAAAAATTGCAATTGTTCAATTAACCAGTGAGAGATCGGAGAGCTTGTAGCGTTTAAAGTCAGCCTCATCAACTTCTGTCCTAGTTCCAGTAAGAGATAGCAGCATTTAATTAACATTTAATTAATCAGCACCAGCATAATCATTTATCTGCTCGATAAGATTAGGTATGTTTATATTTTTTTAATCATTTATTGCAAGGGTCATTCAGATATCCATTAAATCGATAAGGTTTTATCGAATTGTGTAGCTGTGGGGAAATGGAGTCTCAGATGGCCTAGGCCATGCCATAGCAAATAAAGAGACAATTAAAGTCACGAAGAATTTCTGTTGCAAAAACTTGTTTTCCACTCCTATGTCTTGGGAGATATAGAGATATACACACGCAGCCTCTTGTCTGTTGTAGTAAATTAGCTACAGTACTCCATATATAGTGGCAGCAGAGCTGTCAATGAAAGAAATTCGTGTGAAAATGGGACCTTAAGTTTATTTTAGGAAAAAATTTCTTTTTCTTAAGAAATTTGTGATAAAAAACCAATAAAGTCACATTTGTCTGTTATAGTAATTATGTTACCCCAATTTTACAGGTAAATTAGAATTATCTTATATGGCATTGAGCATGGTCAAGACACAAACACAAACTGTTTAAGATGTTTCATTTCACGCCTTATCCTGTTTTGTGATTATTTAAGAAAAATTAATATATTTTCAAAATTCCTAGTTGTTGTCACCTATAATCCACTAATTGATGTATATATTTGGTATATTTGGATTATTGTATAATTTAAGGCCGAGTGATGGATTACTTTATTGAATAGCACTCTCCATTACATCATCTTGAATGCTGTGTTGCTGCCTCAAGCTACTTTCCAGTAACTCTGTTTAGAGAGATCCCATAGAATCATAATAGTAACTCTAGCATGCCAGGGTCCAAACCTGTGTATGTTATGCGAGATACCTCTCCATGGTATAGTAATATTGTGTATTTATTTTCAAATAATGCAATTGCTTGCCCTGTGTTGTAAGGTGGAACATGGCAAATACATTATTTAATTAAATAAATTCAAATATAAGCAAGTCATTTTATTTGTATTTAACAATTGAGTGAAAGTTCATAAAACCTAAACATAATGATTTAAAAGACAATTGCACTGGTTGGGAAATATTAGCAACTTCCATTGTTCTCAGCTCTGTTCAGATGGGTGTTTTCTGATCAAGTTGCCATGCTGCTAGCTTGTCCCCTTTCATGGGTCAACTCAGCCTGCATCTTCAATCAACTCGCCCCACAATGGTGGTCTTTATGAAACTTCTGTTATCTTATTTCCATTTGGAACTTTTAAAGTATTTGTAATATGTATACAAAAAAAAAAAAATTAAATTAGAAAAGGCTTATGTTATGTTATGACTGACTCTTTAGTGGGCTAACTTGAGAAGAGAAGGTTGTAAAGAAAAATAAACATGGAAGTATTTACAACAAACCACAAAATAGGATCTTATCTTAGAATTTATCTCCTTATTGAAATATTGTTAAAAACTCATTATTGTTAAATTACCTAACATAATATAATAAATAGAGATAATAAATATCATTGCTGTACCAATTTTTGAAAATTAGTGACCTGATCATTTGGAGGTGACTTGTTTTAGAATTGTCACGAATGGTTCCAATAGGGGGTAAATTCACTCATTAGTGTTATGAGTTCACTGGGGTGAGTTGGAAGTGGAGCAACTTGACTGGATTTACAGCTGGCTGCAGCTGGATTAGAATGTGCTCAACTGGGTTTACTTTTCTACATTAGAAAAATTATGTAATTATATCCATATTTCACTTAATCAAAATTTTGCCTTTGCTTGTGTACACATTTGATCACGAAAACTGATGAAATATCTACACAAATTCTCTTTGTCATTTTTTCATTTGTTGGTTTGTATCTCGAAACCTGGCCCAAATTGCATCAAATTTTGTTTAAATTTCAGGTTTATCGTTGGATAGAGATCTTCTCTATTGACATTCATTGATCCCAGTTGAGCGCACTGCATAGAATATCTTGCCTTGTCATAACAAATTGATATGTCTGAGAGTACCGGAGGCTTGTCAATAAACATAATAGATAAATTTGATGTGGATAATTCAAGACAGCGTAAAAACTGCTCGTTGAAATGTATAAAGGAACCACAATTATCCGTCTTGCAAGAAGAAAATATCAACCAAGAATATTATCAAAAAGCAGTGGGTAAAGACATAAGTGATGTAGAAGAAAATGAAAATGTGAAGATGGATTTCAATGAGCAAGTATATGAATCCGTATCCTCCCCTGAAGCCCATAGGGATGATTTCATAATTGAAAAGATTCAGACTTCTTCTACTCTGAAGGCAGATGAATGCCCAATCACTAAAGGTCTAATAGATGAATCTGAATTTGGTTTACTTTACGTTGACCTAGAAAAGCAGCATGAAAGCCTCTCTAATTATTGCATGAATGGTAATTTGTCCAAAAATATCAACCAAGTCAACCTTAGTTGTCAGTCAGGTGTCACATTTCCTAACTATGGATCTGCAGAAAACCCCAACATCATTAAGAAAAAACGTGGAAGGCCACGAAAATGTGCATCTACTTTGACAAAACAGACTGCAAAAAACAGCTTAAAGAACAAGAATTCGGTAAATTGGAAAAATCTCTCTCCTGAAGCCGTTCTACCAGATCGTCTAAAGAAAAGACCCAAAGCAGAATCCAACTCGATCATTGATTTAACTCGTAGGGAAATAAAGCCTAATCTTGAAAAAACCTTTTTTCTTGAGGATAAGATTGACCATACATCATATAACACTTTGAAAAAGGTTTCACTTCTCTGCCATCTTTGCAATAAGCCAGCAAATTTTGATACATTGGATACTTTATTTGGGCCTTACCGATTGAGAGTTGACAAAGATAGCAAAAAGGCTAAAAATGATGTCTTGAATTCAAAGGAAGAATTATTCTCGTTTGTTTGGATGCATAGGGATTGTGCTATTTGGACCCCAAATATTTGCTTGCTTGGATGCCAATTGAAAGGTCTTGGTGCTGCACTTGATGATGCAATAAACATGGTAAGTGATAACGTATTTAGCGCTTGCTGTCTTGTACTGGCGTTGCTCCTGTGGCAGGGTTCCCACTATTATTGTAAATGATATTTTAAGAATACAGATTGTAGTTGTTTCGAGATGCAAGCACGGTGTTGATGGTCACACCATCAGCTTGGCGTGCAGGAAAGCGTAGATTTTAAACAGGAAACTCATCTGAACCTACCTGAATCCATCTGAGCCCACATTAATCTATTTGAATCCAGCATTACCCTCTCTGAACGCAGCTGTATGCACTTTATACTCGAGTTAATTGAGAGGCACTGGTTTGGAAAGGCTGAAAGTAATAAGTAGCTAGCTATCACTGTTTATTTTTAAAGCTATCAGCATCTTTCGAAATGATGGTTTAAAACGGTTTTTGACCGGAAAGTTATTGCTTTTTCTGAGCAAAATATAGTTTTCCCTTTGCAGATTCAGAATATTGATGGTCGAGTCAGGTAATAATAGGGTGCTTTGGTAAGCACTGTGCATACAGCTCGGTTCAGATGGGTTATTGCTGGGCTATTTGCTGGCCTTAGGTAATTTCATTTAAAAACTAAAATGCAACGAAGCTCCTTCATTTACAATTAGATAAATGGACAGGAATAGCAGCAATCAAACCAGAAGTTTTATTTACATCTTCAATCCTACCCTTGCAGAATGATAAATATATATTTAGTAGTACCGCTCCAGATCACATAACACCTAAGCCATCCTAGACTTTTCTGTAGACAGAAAGCCTTTTAATCTTCACTTTTTTTATAACATTAAATTCTTAGGATTCCATTCCTTGACGTTCTCAGACCCAACTTTTTACCAAAGCTTTAATTCTTAATCCATCTTGTTGCAACCTTGTTTCAAGAGAGTTTTCTATATTGTAAATGTTAGGCAATGGATTTGTTATATGTTTTCTATCAATGGGACATAAAGATACTCAGACGTAGGCCTAGTCGAGCTACATGTTCACCTGTAGCGCCTTGTATTCAGTTAACAAAGGCACGAAAAAACCAAAACTTGCAACAGATGAGAAATAACGGCAAGCCAATAGGCGTTGATGGAACCTCAGTTGAAATGTTACGGACACTGGGGGAATACTGCTAGCTATCTTGCATAAAGTCTTGAACCACATCTAAGACTATGGTAACACCCCAGAAGAATTAATTTACAGCTGGTACAGAATGCAGAAACCATCACAGAGTGAGCTTAGTGAGTCATGCCATTTTAACTCCTCAAAATTCTCAGTAATTTCGGAATAGACGTATTTTGGAACCAAAAGACGGCAGTTCCAGTTTCAACGACCTTTCTGGACGGAGATAAATGAGATAAATATAGGATTCAGACAGGGTTCTGCAACGTTACCTGACTTTTTGAACTTCTACAGTGAAATCATTCGACTGCAATTAATCGTCCGCTAAGAGAAGGAAAAACCGCAACGAATTAGCCAGCCCATTTCAAGGCCTTTGCAGCCGTAAGTCTCCTCCAAGGAATTCACAGCCGAGGTATTTGTTCGTGCTCAAGCTTCTCATTTGACAATGCAACGCATGTAAGCTACAACAGCCCAACGATCACCTAGATTTAACACGACCTCTGAACCATAATTAATATAATGATATAAACTGCCAATGTTATCTATTTTCCTGACGGAGCTCCTTCGGAACGGTTAAAAGAAATTTCATATTCTAAATTACATTATTTAGCCTTTTTCATACAACAATGAACACTTTTAAAATTTAATCAACAGTGGATGGAGGTGCGGAAATGACAAACCAGAAACAGAGTGCGCAATATGTTGTAAGTTCTTGCAGCACTATATAGAGAAAGGCAAAAAGGGTAAGAACAGTAAGCAGATTAGAAAAGAAAAAAGCGTCATTCGTCACTAAAAACGAGAAAGAAGAGAACAGCAAAACGAAGGTGTAATAAATAGGACGATAGAGGACAAAAATAAAAGTACAAAGAATAACTGAAAATATGGAATAAGGAGTTCACAAGGCTGACGTTATGTTCCTTACATGCAGAAGGTTCAATAACACTCGGTCGAAAATCTGAAAACTAACATCTGCTATAAAGCCAAGATGTTTGCTCTCTGTAGAAGACATTTGCCTGCGTCACTGAGAAATTTCGCAAATAAATTTCATTTTTGGATATAAGAATCTTATAGAAGCATGAGCTTTAGCATAAATTTTGATATGTGACTCGCTCTTATTTCACAATTTCGTCCAATCTAACACGTGTTTATCTCCGCTTATCTATTGCTCCGGATTTCCTGGGAGTCAGTGAGGATGACAGCCTCTGCTCTTGCCAGTTCTTGGTGCCCTTCTCTTGAATTTGCGAAAGAAGTGAAAGCGCAAAGTCAAGCGTTCTTCGGTGAATTATCTTCTGATTATGCACTGAGTTATCCTGAAGATTTCAAGGTCAATATATTTTACAAAACAGTATACTGCTGCAATACTACTGCCGTCATACAACTTCAGTTGCGATTCAATCGGCTAAGTTTTGATCGTTCCTTTGTTGGCTCCTTACCCCAAATCATTTTCAATATGTTAGTTATCTGATTTGGCTGTGAGTACAAAAACCGGAATTTCAACATATCCAAATGATTTCACAGAAATTTGGAAACCGAACTGAGGTCATTAGCCTAAAAATTTAAGAAAGAAATTGCAGAAAGAGACAGTCCTGGGGATTGTAAATTTGATGCAGAACGTGGATGCTAATGTTCTGAAATTTTACTGTCATTTTATTGATAATAGGGTCCCTAAACCTCTAATTCACTAAGGGCCCCACGGTGCTCCGTTGCGCAACTTACCAATGTTCCTCACGTTCCTTGCACCTCTGTAACTAGAATACAACATTTAAATCACCGTTTAAACTATGCCATATCTTGCACTCCCTATCAGTGACGCCAATACTAAATATATCACCCTCTGACATAAATTTGCATACCCGACTATGTTGCGTATCACAACTATAAAAAACCCTGACTACGCTCTCTTCTACTGGTGCAAGCCTTGCTGTGACTAGAATACCCTACAGTTCTCTTCGCACTCATCGATCATGAACCGAAATTTAGTAACTCCCTCATATACCATTAAGCGCTAGATAGAATGAAACTACAAACCAGATCAAAGTGGACATAATCAGGGCAGGAGATACCGCATTCCCTTGATAAGAACGTGGAGAAATTGATCTCTTCTTGTAGGATTGATCTCTTCTGCCCAAAAATGTTGTAAGAGCAGTTTCAAAGAAGATTGCCATAATCAAAACGTCTACGATATAATGTTGTGTATCTTTGAACATTGATGTTTTGTGTAATGTAGACTATATACTATATGCTTCTTTCATTGGATGCTTCGGGGTCTTTGAGGGTGATTGTGGGTTTTTCATTTCTTGTGTCGGAAACGGTTGGTTGGTTGTCAGTTGTTTTAAAGGGCAAGGGATGATTCAATAGTTTGTAAATACGGGGAGAGGCTAGCTACCTTTCTTATGATTGTACGATCTTTTTTATTAACTCGCATCATCTTTGAATTTTAGAAATGCTCTCATTGCTCAAAGATTGGCGCAACACTAGCTTGCTTTTATAGAGGCTGTCAAAACCTTTACCACTTTATTTGTGCAAGACAGATAGGTATAAATGTCATTTAATTGACATACTATTTTTGTTGACTTGCTTTAAATAAAGATGATGTTTTATTGTCAAAGTGCAATTTCGTTTTATGTGATCGAGAAAAGATAATCGGTTAAAAGACTTAATCAGCTAAAAAATTTTTGTGGACCGTTTTTTTTTAAATGAACTTTTTTTGGTTTGATTATCTCGATGCCTGATTGCTGACAAATTATAAATGAAAGGAGGCCAAAATCAAATTGTATCATTTTGCAGACTCCTTTCATTGCGGAGGACTGCCTGGGCACGCATCCCTGTCTTGTGTCAAACTGGAGTCTTTCAAACGCCAAAGGAGTTATAGAGCAACACCTGATATAATGTTGTTATATTTTTTTTTGACGATGACGAGAGCAAATGCAAACGAGGAAAAACAAACAATGGTCGAAGGGTCACATATGACATCTTTCAATGATTTGATTTGCATGTCTTGTGAAGTAACGATAGTCAAGTGTTTTTCTGCTCACTTGACAATTCAAAGAATGTTTGCTGCCTGACGATCGTCCTGGATTTGACAAGACCTCTAAATGCAATTTTTCACTTGTGTTATATAGGATATTTTAATGTATTGTGGTAGATAATTTGTATTTAATTAAGCGGTTTTGGCCAAGAACTGTTGTAAAAGTTAATGATTTTTGTTTCCACTGCTACTTTGATCATGTGTTGATTTTCAATATAAATTCCTGTTCTTGATGATTTTCGAATGAAGTCTGACTCGAATTGAGCTCTAGTTACCTCGGTATTTACTTGATATTTGTTTTCTTTCTAGGTTGCTCCTTCAACCCTGACAATTTCTCGATTCTTTGCACAAGGCACACGTAATTTCTAGCATGTCCATTAAATTAACAATTGTTTACTTTACCTTTTTTCAATTTATATCGTTGGAACCGGTTCTTTTCGGATTTCTTTGATTTCGTAGATGTTTTACTATTCGCTGTTATTTTCCGCTGGTAAAAAGAGTTGCATCGCAGAACGTAAGAAATCTGCTTTTCTTTAAATCACATCCCATGACATTTTCTTCAGCCAATGGCTTAAAATTATGGTTCGTTCCAGAACTCGAACGAAAACAGCGATGTAAGCAAAAGTTAAACGCATTACAATAAATTTCCAACTTCGCAACTCACTTTGCAAAGATGAATGTTGTTATCGATAGTTTAATCTTCACTTTCTCACGTATGTATTATATAATCCAATCACTGTAATAATCTTGAGGTTTTTAAAATATCTTCCGTCTTGCCTCTTCGATATTTTCCTTTTCTTTGTTGTTCCCCTTCGTTATCTCGCCTCTAAAAGCGATTACGGGCAACATTAAATACTGGGTGCTCCCCATCTCTCTCAGAAATAGATAATTTACAAATAGGCATTCTAAACCGTTTTGAAGGTTAAATTGGAAGAAAAAAACTGTCCTGTAATTATATAATTTTAACCTAATTTGACATATGAACAAATACGTACATATTCAGATTATTGTCATTTTAGGTCTAACAGATAACAAATAACAAATTTTATAAGTCTTTGCGAAAAAAAGCCTTTACGGAATATTGGCATCCAATATTCTACACAAGAGTTTTCTATATCAGTTATATTTATAAAGTCAATTCGTCGATCTACTGGTAAAGTCTACAGCAACATCGAAAGGTCTTACCGATTGTATATGCTGCTGAAATTTGCTGCTGAAGGGTAAGCTATAAATCACCCCTGCCTGTAGGGTGTCCAAATACGGCAACCAGTCATCACACAAATCATCAGACGAGGTAAAATCAGAAACCTCTAATTCACTTTCATCATCGCAAATGTCTGATTGTCTGAATTGTCTTCTCGTGAAAGAGGATTTTCAAGTTCATCTTCGCGCTCTTTCAGTTCATATTCATTGTCTGCATGGTACTCAGTCTCGTCTTCCGGCCTTTCAAATCCTGGCATTGAAACAGATATATGTCCCACAGAGCTTTCTCCTTGCCCTCTTTCGTAAATATCACTCGAATCGGGAGCAGCCTTGTCATCTTCGTAACTGGCAGTTATTCTTCTACATGTGGTATAAGGATGCTGGTTGCTGTAATCCGGTGAACCAAACTGGTAAAATTATGCCTTCCTATTCGTCCCCCTTCCAGCAGTGGTCTGCAAACGATCTCTGAGATATGCATTGCCTGAATTCGATGGTTTATTTTCCTAAAATGATGATAGTTTGCAAATTCTAATCCTTCGTGCTTCGTCACTTGAAAGAAGTTTGACATTAACATGATATAAGCATATTGTATCTCACTATGAAGGAACTTTTGCAAGTTTTCTTCTTGAAGCATTTGTTGCTCATAGCCTCCGAGTTGAAATCTTTGCCCTGAATTTCCACGCTTTTTTCTTGTGCCACTTTTAATGCCACATTCTTGGTACGTATCGCTGATGATTCCTAGCAAGCGGGAATCGGCTAACTTTTCAGGAGCGGTGAAGGTGATAAAAGTTTTTATCAGTTCAACAACCTCGCTGCTTCCATTGCAGCCAATAACCCGTCCGCATTCTTTGGTAATTGGTCATTCAATGAATCTGATCGGATTCCTTCTTGCAATGCAATGGAATGAGATGTAACTCAATGTAATATTACAATGTAACTCATAAGAGCCAAAGCCTAATACAAGCGGGCGGTCACATGGACACATCTGAGATCACATACGCAGACAGCACAACCCTGCTCTCAACATCATCTACCAGTGTTGAATGCATGCTGGAGCAACTGGCACAAGTCTCAAGCGACTATGGTCTTGCAATTCGACCAGATAAGACCATATACTTGGTATTCGCTCCAAATGCTAAATGGCAACCGTAATCTATATCTTTCCGCAGGAAAAAACTGGAAGCCTCTCCAACTGTTCTGTTTTTTGCTGCAACAAGACCTTGTCCCTTAACGATACCTCTAAAATCTGATAACGCATTGCGATGGGACATGCTGCACTCAATCAATCACGACATCTAACATCAAAATTGTAAAGCATGAGGTCAAGCTGCAACTAATCCGTGCTCATGTTCTTTTGGCGTGTCTTCTGCGGTGCGTCTGGATGGACGATGAAGAAAGTGACAGATTACCTAGATGCGTTTGGCCAATCTTTCTATAGGGGAAGATTCTTAACATCAAGTGGGACGAATTCGTTACGAACAAAGAACTTTGCAGTCGCATCGGTGATTGATGCTGTGCCTACCAACGACGACATCGCTGGTTAAGGCACTACCATGGACACAATTCGGCTACTACAAAGGACGTTTAGCTGCAAGGTTTGCCTTCTTAGTGACCTACAGCTCGACCTGCCACCAGTAGATCGACGGCCTCAAGCGCGTCGCAGGCGCACGTGTGAATGCGATCATCAAAAATGCTGCCAGCAGAATAAAGCTTGGATCTCCATCAACTGGTCACTCTTATCGTACGAGTAAGTCATTCGAAGCTCCAGCTCCATCTCTGCATACGACGACCTGACGATGACGATTCAATGCCTGTTTTAAACTTTTACCTCTTGATTGGATCGAAGAAACTTGTCGCTCATTTGCAAGCTCGATGTATATCTCATCTCTGTGGCATCTGCTTGCAATATATTGTCTACCACCGCTTGATCAATTTTCTTCTCCATTCGTTATGCATTTAGGAGCACTCTCGGCAAAATGGCTCAGACCATAGCTGTCTAGCTTTGTCTTCAAGTTTGTTACATGTTCTACATGCTTCTTTTTATTTCCCGGTTTTTGTTCTTTGTGCTTTGCAGAGGTCTTCGTGCGGAGATGCTCTTTAAATATCATCTTCAATTTACTGTGAACATGTATAGCATGAACCCATGCGTTAAAAGCTTCTATGTTAGTGCGAAATCCCGACAAAAATGGCCCCAACGGCCCTCTCGTGTCTTTGTTGGCTGTTCATTTGGTTTTGCTCTGTGATAAAGTCCCCATGAATAGTTGAAAATTTGTCGTCGCTGATACTTCTAAAGCCTTTAGTCCCGAATTCTAAAGCAGGTTTCTGATTTTACCTCATCTGATGATTCGTGTGATGACTGGTTACCATAGCGTGATTAAATGGGAATGACTGTGGTTACTTTAAGAAACATGACTTCATATGTTTAGAATTTCACCTGAAAGTCCCTATTAAAACTGCATAGGATGTCTATCTATCGGATCGGGCGGGTTGCTCGGACCATATTGACTCTGTTCCTCCAAAATTCCCTGCCCTCCATTGCTCGGGGAAGATCTGCCAGTTGAAAACCAGTATCTTCGGTCAATTGTTTAATCGTCCAACTTTGGCCGTTCCGTGTTTGGGTGTCCATAATATCAGATCGCTGATAATCTGGGCTTAATTTCTGAAACAATGTCCAGCAAATCTTATTGTCCTATTTTTTATTACCGATGAAATTTAGGCAAATTACCATACCATATGTTATTGGTTGGGTGCGTGTTCCAATGGATGTTTGATACTGCACGGAGCATTCCAGTGTATGTTCCATCAAGTTTCCCTTCCAGTTTTTTGGTAAGAGTCCATGCTGGTCCACTACGACTCTAAAAGAGTCTTTCTTGATCTGTTCAGATAGGGCTGATTTCCAAATAACTTTCAGCCGATCAAGTGCACTCAAGCCTTGGCTATTCTGATGAGAACGTTCTTTTCAGTGGATGCGATGTAGGCCATACGCTGAGGCCGATTCCGTAGGAATTTTTTGCCCCTAAATCACCTTGCACCATCATCAACTACCCCACTTGAAGATCCAAGAAACCGAGGGTGGACATCTGGGGGCGTGGTAGGTCCTTCACAAATGACCTTTAAAGTTGACCCCTATGACGGTATTT
>WUAR02560690.1:0-13006 GCA_015164055.2 Chrysaora achlyos | reverse complement strand
GCAGCATCAAGGAATTGTTCACAATACGTTTGAAGATTAATTCAGCATTGTTTTGTTGCAAACATGTTTTTATAAAATCTGTCGGACAAACTTTCGGTATGTTTTTTATCCGCAATAGAAGTCAATAATGTGTCCCAATTTTAGAAAATGGAGATTACTGTGTCATGACTAGGAGGAAGGTATGCATCAAAAATATATTTATGCGTCTAGTGGCACCAAACTCTCCATTCTGAAAATCTATCGGACGGACACTCCAATGAAATATTATTTATCTCGTGCCTCAGCCAACAATAACACCAACGAGTATGTGGAACCTACGCAGCCCCTTGTTGTTATTAATTTAGAATTACTTATGTTTGTATTTTCAAAAGTTCGATTTTTATATGAAATGAAAATAAGATAAAACAAGAAATAATGAGGTAGTTCCAACCTAATCAAACCCACAGTACATTTTTGTCCATCGGACATGTCCATCAGACAGGGTTACACACAAAGTTTGTTATCCTTTTTTGATGAACAACGTGTTATTTTTCCATGTGTTACATGTGTTACATTGTCAGCAATAGACAATACAATAGAACAGTTACAGTCTTCTGTGAGTTATGTTCAATACTGAGATAGAATTGAGGTTCAACTAACTTTTTTGCACGTGTGTATTTTCTATCTGGTCCATCCAACATGTCGATGTTCTTTGATATGCCCAGAGTAACATTCGTTTTGAAAACAAATCAGTTTCTTGTTTTCATTACCCTTTGGATGCTTTATATCATGCAAGGTTACATTATGGTCTTACATCAAAGCTAAGAATTTGGTAGGCTTTCAAAGTATCTAATGTCCATCCGACAGATTTTTGAATTAAAAAATAAGCCTGTGGCTATCAGGCTGGCAATTCCTGGGGCCAGTCACTCGTTGTCAGTCCTGTGCTTCTATGTTCACACAACTGGGGATGGGAGAAATCATTTGCTGGAAGTTTGTTCCTTCTGGACAAGCCTATCAGAAGCATCCTGAACATGCAGAGAACTGGTAAAATGTTGATGTAATCCAGAAAAAAGCTGCCGTGATCGATGCAGATGTCCTAAGGCAGAACTCCAGTGCACAGCACTTTGCAAGTATGGTGGAGATTGAACATTATGCTATTGTTACTTGGATAGTGAAAGCTTCGAGCTTGATTCATCGTTTAATTCATCGTTCTGTTCCCATGAGCTTTAATGCTATTCCAAGCTTGTCCCTCAAAAATTTGGATAGCAGCCAAAAATGTTCATGCAATGATATGATGACATCGTGACATGACTTTGGCTATTGATCATCCCATTAATTTTCATTTATTCATCCATGTTCCTGACGAGGTTACCGCAGAGCTTTAAATGTTGTGCAAAACTTAGCATTGTGGTGTGACTGGGACTGCGCACCAGCAATATAACGTTTGATGTTTTTTCTTCACATGATATTATATTTTCTTGTTGTTATTTTTGTTATTAGAATTGTATAATCTCAGTCATCATTGTCAACATCTTGTGATAGAAAGCAGACTTCCGTGTTTGCCGAAGTTAGGTTTTATAGAAAGACAAGTGGATGTTTCGTTTTTCAGTCTTCTGTGCAAGGGGTGGATTGTAACCAAGTTAGAATTATTATATGTATTTAAAATGTGCTCAATGCCGCTGCGCAACATCTTCGCTCAAGGGTCTGTGTCTTTTTCATCCTTAAATCACTGAAACCTTGATAAAAATAATTGTTATAATTTTTAAATTTATTTCTGACGGGCTCGATGCAGCTGCGCAGTATCTTCCCTCGAGTTCTTGTGTCATTTCCATTGTTAAATCGCTGTAACATCGATAAAAAAGAATTATTATAATAATAACATTTATTTCTGACGCGCTACAGAACAGCTGCTACGAAATTAGTCAACAAAGTCAACGATGTCTTGGCTTGAGAAAAGGATAACAAGAAAGAGATTGATTCCGAAATATTGAAGCAGTATAAAATACAGATTCAAGATTGCAATCGAGAAATTCTAGATTTCGTGGCCGGAGATGCAGGTGACGATGCCCTTGACAAGGAAATGGAGGATGCAAGCGATTATCGCGAGAAAATAATACAAGTCCTAATTGCAGTCGACAAAATTTTAGAAGGTTTCAAGTCATGGAAACTTTTTGAATTTTCAAAGCCAAGTAGAAGCAGCTCACAGGAAAGTTTGGTATCAACTATATCTACTAGACCAGCCCTGAAAGAAAAGAAAATTAAATCTGCCGAAGCTTGAGTCGAAGAAATTTGAAGGAAAGATCCAAGAATGGTAGGGGTTCTGGGATGGGTATTGTAGCGCTTTTCACGAGAATGAACATCTCACAGCCGTGGATAAATTCAAATATCTGAAAAGCCTACTTGAGAAACCAGCAAGAGGAGTGATAGAAGGAATGCCCATCACAGCAGCCAATTACGAAGTAGCTGTGGAGCTCTTTAAAAAGAGATATGCAAAACCTAGCATCACTCAACGTCAGCACATCAACAAAGTGTGTGTTTTGTTTGGAAGAAGATCATGCACCAGAAGATTGCCAAAAAGTGAAGGACATTGCTGAAAGGAAAAGTATCCCTAAAAAAATTGCTAAATGCTATAATTGTATAAATTCAGGTCTTTTGAATGTCGTACAAAAACATCTTGTAAATCATGCAAGGGAAAACATCATGTAGCTATATGCTTTAAGCTTAAGCCTAAGCCTTTGAGCACACCTTCTAGCGGAGAAGAGTCTAGTCTCCTCTAAACCCTGAGTTTAATGCATGGGTGGGTTGTACAGGATCCGGTGAAAGAGTTGCCTTGCAAACAGCTTTGGCCTGTGTGGATGGAAAGAGTGAAAATCGTATTATATGACAGTGGTATCCACAAATTATTTATTTCGGCCAGCGCTGTGGGTAAGTTAGGATTAAGACCTGTTAGGAAGGAGAAGCTGTAAGTCAGAGCGTTTGGAAGCAGTGAGACAGATGTTTTGATTGGATCAGATGAAATTTGGAGCTTCCAAGAGGGGGAGATCATGCGAGGGAGCACTTATGAGCCTGTAGCAGTTAAAACATCACTAGGATGGGTGCTTTCTCGACCATTGAAAAGTAACAAATTAAATTCTTCTGAAATATCTTATGTTAATTTTGTGCCTTCCACACCTAGCAGTAGTAACGAAAGTATTAATGAAGGTGTACATAAATTGTGGGATCTAGAAACACTAGGGAAAAGAGAACAAACCGATGTTCATGAAAGGGTTATTGATGATATAAGATTCTCAGAAGAAAGATATTCCGTAGGAATACCCTGGAAGATGGGACACAGACCCTGTTATAAAATTATGGAATCAGCCTTGCCAGAATACACAGATTAGGAAATTTAAGAAAGATCTTGACATTTTTAAAAGATGTAATAGTATTATTGATGAGCAGCTTAAATTTGGAATAATTGAGCAGGTCTCAGAAATGGACCAAGCAGACAAGGTTCATTACCTACCTAGTCAGACAGTTGTCAGAGAGGATGCTGAGACAACAAAGATGAGGATTGTTTTGATGCATCCTCTAAGGACAATAACTCAGGAGTTTCTCAATGATTGCCTTCATATTGGCCTGTGACTTACCCCCTACTTTTGAAATTTTTCTTAGATTTAGGGTATATAGTGTACCACTGGTAAGTGACATTGAGAAAGCCTTTCTTAACATCGAAGTTGATTCAAGCGATTGGAATTGCCTTAGGTTTCTTTGGAGAACAAATTTAGAAGGAGATGATTGGGATATAATGATATTTCGATGCAATACAGTAGTATTTGGAGTGAACTGGTCCCCGTTCCTCCTTGATGCAGTGCTAAGAAATCACATAGAATTTCTAGTAAAAGGAGTCATTCTATGTTGATGATATGATAATGGGTTCCAACAATAAAAAAGGAAGCATTTGATCTTTACTCAAAGGCAAAGAAGAGAATGAAGGAAGGTGGGTTCCGATTAAGAAAGTGGAAGACAAGTGATGCAGAATTGTCTAAGAAAATAAAAGAGAATGAAACACAGGAGACAGAACAAACATCTGGAGAGGATATATCATACGCTAAGGAGATGTTAGGTGTACAGAAAGCTTTTGATAGCAAGACTAAGGTTTTAGGAGTGATTTGAAATAATTACAAGGACAGCTTAGAGTTTAACTTTTAGCTAAGTTTAACAATGCAAGTAAGGACAGCCAACAACGAGAGGAATCTTAAGTACTCTAGGAACCATCTTTGATCTATTGGGAATGATAAGCCCAATTTCTGTTATGGTAAAGGTTTTATTTCAGGAATTGTGTAGGAGTAAATTAAGTTTGGATGACCCTGTACCAAGAGAGAAGGCTGCAATTTGGGACTCTTGGTTCGAGGATCTCAGTCAGGTCAATACCATAGCTTTGCCAAGGTGAATTTTTGATTTGACTAAGGGGGAAATTTTAAGTTGCGATCTCCACGGGTTTAGAGATGCAAGCAAGAAAGCATACTGTGCAGTGGTGTACATGGTGTATGAAACGTCAACAAAAATACATACTACCTTGCTATTTTCAGAGACAAGAGTGGCTCCCTTAAAAGAATTACCAATGCGAAGGTTGGAACTATTATCTGCAAGGATTTTAGCTATATTGATGAATACCATCTGTACAGCATTGAAATCTCATATTAAGATAGACAGTAAGCATTATTGGCTTGACGGCAAAACAGCCCTTTACTGGATTTTCCATAAAATGGAGTGGAAGCAATGGGTACAGTTTAGAGTAGGTAAAATACTCGCATTATCTGAAATGAAAAATTAGAGACATGTAGGTGGTGCAGAAAATCCTGCTGACATAGTTTGCAGATCTGACTACGTGCAATTATTGAAACTTGTTTAAACAGCAAGCAATATAAAATGAAATATAAAATATGTAAAGACACAAATAAAAAGCAATAAAGAATCATAACTTCAACTTCAAATAGTCTCGTAGTTTTCTTGTCTCGTCCCTGTCTCTCTGAGATTCAGCAACAGCAGCAATAAATAGAAATGGGAGTACCGCACAATAGGTTCACGAGGTACTATGGCCAAAAGATGATAAATTATGGTTCAAAGGCCCAGAGTTGCTAAAAGAGGGAGAAGACTATTGGCCAAAAACGTTTGAGAAGAATCAGTCAGAAGAGGTGAAAATGGAGAAAAAGAAAGCGAATGTCATAGTAATAACAACAAATGTGCAGACAGGCATAGGTGAGGTTGTTAATATTAATCCATATGGCAAACTTAATAGATTGCTAAGAATTACTGCCTGGGTTAAAAAGTTTGTTGCGAACCTGAAGAGTAAAATTAACAAATGTGAAGTTAAACCCAGAAATCTGAGTGCACTAGACATTAAAGAAGCGGAAAATTTGTGGATAACAGAGGTTTGGGCTTTGCTTAAGGCAGACAAAGATTTCAAGAAAATAGCCAATCAGCTGGGAGTAGTTGAAGTTGAAGGAATTCTCATGTGTCAATGCAGACTTGAAAAAGTCTTGATTCAAAGTATCCAGCACTAATCTCTAAAGAACATAGATTTACGGAGCTTCTAGTATGTGATTGCCATAAAAGAGTACAACATTCTGGTGTTAGAGCTACACTTGCAGAGATGAGATCAAGGTTCTGGGTTCCCAAGTGAGAGGTGCGACCATCCGAAGAGTTGCAATAGCAAAGGGTAAGCCAGAAATTATTCATAGACCAATTCAAAAGATGTTTCCCTTAGAATGTGTTTAGTATATAGGAGTTAGACATGAAGGCATGATTGAGGATAAGGAGAGAGTCAGAAGGTCGTGGATGTCGGTTGCAAGGCAGCTGTGAAGGATACCAATGGAGGAAACAGGCCGTGCAAAGCAGCAGCGCAAGACGCCTGCATAAAAACCTACCTTATGCTTAGGGAACAGTGTGCGAAATTAGCATTGCTGTGCGACCGCGCCTGCGCACGATCAATATAACATTTGATGTTTTTTCTCCGCATTATATTATATTTTCTTGTTGTTATTTTTATTATTAAAATCTCACTCATCATTGTCAACACCTTGTGATTGAAAGCAGACTTCCGCATTTGGGGAAGTTAGGTTTTATAGAAAGATAGCTAGGACAGTTGATTGTAGAGGGCTGTGTTAGATGATTATGATTTTGCTCTTGAAATATTGGATCACATGACCAAAGAGCACCGAGGTAACGTTAAAACTCTATTTCTTCTTCTGAGCAAGTTTTCGTCCTTGAGAAAATACCAAATGTGATCGTGACAAGGTTAAGGGCCCATGTACATGAGTGACTTTCTTACATTCTTCTAGGGATGAATCGAGTTAACACCTCACTCACTCGTGTACATGGTCGACTTTGGTCAATTTTCTTAAGAACATGGTCAAGAACGGATGAAAGGAGTCGCTAATAAAATCGAGGAGCTCTCAGAGGTCCTCGATTTCTTAAGTTTTTATTTATTCTGTCATCATGGATTAGAACTTCCCTCGTTCTCCCTTTCTTCGTGAGCTGATTTTTGTTGATCTCATTCATTCGTTTAAAATAACAGAAACTTGGAGGAAAATCGACAACGTACGTTACATCGAGTGATGGCTATTGCTTCAACAATTATGACAATGAGAAGTGTAGAAATGCAGAGGGCAGCCATACAAATTTTTTTGAATACGCACCAAAATAAACAGGCTTGGGTCTTTCACAGACAATTCAATGAGTTTGAGTATGATGCTGATTTGAACACAAGTAAAGACCTTGATCCGAACTACTGGATTTCACATTATAGAATGAGACGTGAAACATTTGACTATGTTTGCAGGATTGTTAATGATTTTATGTTTGTTCCTAGAAAATATCAGGAAAGGCTTTTTAAACGAGGAAAAAATAACAAATCATCAAGAATAGATCTTTTAGTAACACCTAAGGTCAACATGTAAAATTCTTATTGGTCTCTGCTGTTACATTGATGTTAGAACGGTAAGACGGAAACTGAGAAATTTAGCATTTGTTGGAATGTTTCCCACTGTTTTAAGAAGTTTTGAGTGCTCGTGTACATGGGCCCTAAATGTGTCCTAAATGTCAAAAAAGTCAGGAAAATATGCAGAAATTTGTCCAAAAATGCAGGAAATATTTCTGCACCCATTACATAACCGATGATAGTATATTAGCACGTAAGTTGTATTGATTGGACACTTTAGTTTTATCTTTTTGGTTGGTCAGTGTTGAGGCAAAATGTGTTATTCACAATGCCATTGATGTTTGTGTTTGTGTTTATTGTGTATGTTTGCAAATATGACAATGTTTACACAGGAGATCTCTTAGACTATAAATTGAAACAACCTACAGCTGTGCTTCTTATAGGTTAGGTTCAACAATTTTTGTTAGCTATTGGTACCATAAGCCACAGAAGACTACACTTTTGTAGGCCAGTTTGTGTATAAAGGTGTGATCTCTATGGACCACTGTGGATGAGCGACTGAATATAAAGCCAAAAATTTTTGTCAAGCAGATTTCCAAACAATTTCATGGGCTGATAAGGGCACTGGAAGACTAAGCGACTAAGCGGTAGTAACTTGTAGACTAAGTGGTAGTAGCTTGTAGACTAAGCGGTAGTAGCTTGAGCTCCAAGCTGTAGTAGCTTATAGACTAAGTGGCAGTAACTTGTAGACTAAACGGTAGTAACTTGAAGACTACGCGGTAATAACTTGTAGACTAAGCGGCAGTAACTTGAAGTCCTTCCCTCTGAGACATATAAGTTAGAATAAGTTATTAATAGCAAAAGATTAGGTAAAACAATGATATGAAATAAAACTCCCTGAAAAAACTTTGATCATAAGGCAATGAAGTCTTACTGAATATTTAGAAAGGGCTATACTTTATTCCACAATATCATAATTTAAAAAAAATGTAATCACTGCCTATTAGCTAAGGCAGATAACTATGAACAGCACTATTATTTTCTGTCATACAACTGCTTACTTTACTTTGTGACTTAAGAACGAAAAAGCAAAGCTGATACAGTAGCTAGCTATATATATTTGCAGACATAAAAATTGTTAAGTAGCTATGCAAAGATAGGAACAATGTAAACAAAAAAAAATTTCGCCAAAGTGCTGTTGCAATGTGCTCAGGCAGACATGTCAGGCATGCATAGAGAAAAACAGTAACTACCAGCTGATTTCAAGAATTTTTGATATCATTCGAGCACTGTATCATCAACCAACATCTGAAAATTCAAAGTAAAATAAAACTACCTTTAGATGATGCGGTGAATTGCATCCTTTTATATTCTAATCCATGTTAATGCAAGAATCACGGAATTTGATGTGAAATCTTTTTTTTTTCAGATTATAGTTAAGGTTCTGACAGCGGGAATGAAAAGGAAATTCATTCTGGTACAATGCCCATTTGCAAGGCATGCACTGCAAAATGGAACTTGCCGCTATGACTTCACCAAACCAGCCATGAATAGCCAAATTAAAGGACAAGCTGATTTCATCTACCCTCCATCTCATATGCTTCCCAAAACTACCCCTTAGGTGCTCTGTATTTTCTGTGTATCTCCTTTTACATCCATACTGGTGTTTTCAATATGTGTAAAAGTTCTTGTTAAGATAGATTTCAGGAATTAAATAATCAAAGCGATGCTAGTATCAGTTGTGCAAAGGAAATTCTTACAGGTCGAAGGTAATTTAAGTTGCACAAGTTTTAGTTCATGCTGTCTGGATTCTGCCATGAACATGATTGAGGAAAGGAAGCTCAAAAGGAATGGTGGCATTTGATCTCTTGAAGCAAAGGCCAACCATGATAAGTGTAGAAGAATTAAAGCCCAAGCTTTTATATGTAAAACTCCATAAACATTTCTCCTTGTAAGCAAAGTCAACCTTGTACAATTTCTTCACTTTTTGTACACAAAAATGAAGTCATCAGGCAATCATACAAAATAGCAGCTAACTCGAAAAAGAAAGAAGTTGTTAGATATCTGCACTTCCTAATGGTTCAAGACAACAAAAGGGTTATGAAATCTAAGTTAGATGTTGAGAAATAGAACAGTCAGATTAAAACTGAAAATATGAAAATTAGTTGTCCATCTGTTGTTGACCCTTAGCATTACCATAGTTAGCTCGCTGTGGTGAATTTTGAAAAGGCTGTTGAGGTTGTGGTACTTGTGCAGCCATTAAAAGCTGCACAAGTCTTAGTTCATGCTGTTTGGATTTTTCAGCCTCTTCCTTGGCAAAGTTTAAAAAATCACTTATGGGATCTTTTTCTACAATTGTCTTCATCATTTTCATGAGATCATTGAATTGGCCTTCCTTGTCTTTTCTTCTTTTGGCTGGCACAAGAACATATAACTCATGAGAGTCACATGATATAATAGCTGGTGAATCAGCAGAAGGCTCAAGTGGTTTTTTACCAGTGGCTTAGGGTTTTATTGCTTGCTCTGGTTTACAAAATTCTCTTGTTTTCATCAATGCAAACAACTGGTTGAACCAGATGCCAAATCCCACTTATCCTGGAAACATTTAATCCCACTTCTGGATTTCATCAACGTAGCTGCTTTCCTGCATTCAGCTACCGTTTTCTTAAATTTGGTTCTGAGTTGAACAGCAGTGTAGGGGATGTCCTCATTTCTTTCAGCTGCACGTCTTTTTAATCTAGTGAGCACTTTTTCATAGATTTTTGCATTTTTTTTATTTTTCGTGTTAGTGACGATTAGCCTTTTCTTTCAGTATTCGTCTACAAGATCTCTGAGCAAAATTTATGGCCATTGTGCCTTTCTACCTCGCCTTCTCTTTGTTTTGCATCCCTTGCCCTTGATGATATCAAGAATGTCATCATCTCCCCATTGCCAAGCTTTCATCACCAGTCTCATTATCTAAAGCTCTAATTTCTCACCCAAATTTCCTCATTCCATTCACTCAAACGTTTTCTCCTCGCTTCATAGCTTATGTCACTCGCTGCAATCACATTGCGTACACTACCTCAGGTCATTCCCTTCGTCGTTGTTCTTCCTCCCCACATCAGCTTAGCCCATTTCTTTCCTTTGTCAACACTTATTTGCATTTACTAATTATAGTTTTTTATTTTGTTTTTTGTTATGTAAGTAATCTAGTTAATTTGTCAGAATCAGTTAGAAAAATGATAGTTAGCACAGCAATGTCTTTTTTTGGCTCCATTTTCTCTGTGCGTTAAATCTAGAATTGTTGAAAACTACGAAAGAAAGTTCTTCGTTCAACACTGATATGGACTTTGATTACGAAATAGTTGTCCTTGGTAGGCTTCCTTCTGAACACGAACCACTTCCTTTTGATTTGGTTAAAGATAAGAGTAAATTCAAGGAAGAGGAGTGTGATGGAATATTGCTGGAAGATCTACATCATGTCTCGAGAACAGAACACCTGTAAATCAGTGGTGGGTGCCCTTTATTTTTATGAAGATTTCCTATCAAAGGCCAGCAAGATTGGGCCTAGCTTAGTTCATTGTCCCTCCGAAACTCTGCTAAACATGATAAGTCTCATTCAGTAAACAGATCAATTTCCTCTGAAATAGGTTTTATACCCACATCATCTCAAACAAAAATACAAGATATTCAACATGATATTCAACCAAGCTATCAAAATTTAGATGCATAATAAATGCTACTTCTTTGGTATAATGCCAAATTATATGGTAGTTTCAATGTTTTTATATTTTTCAGATATCTGAAAGCTGTTGCTTATTGCTTTGTGATAAAATACATTTTCGGTATCTTGGCTGGGATAATGCAAGACCCCTACCAGCCTACAATTTTCAGTACATCTAGAACAAGCATTCTTTGGCCACACACATGGTTAGAAATCACCTCAAGAGGGCATAAAATAGGAAATTTATGTATTTTATACTGCCTGTTTCTATGTAAAAAAATAATTAAGTATAATCAGTTTTTTACAGGTAAACAGAGACAGACAAATTGCAATAGAAAAATTTTCCTTTCATAAATTTGCTGTTATTTTCAAAATTATTTGCTATTTTGTTTCAATAAGGCCCATCACTAACATCTGAAAATGAAAAATTTGTTGGCCATTGAATTGTTGGAAGTAGTTCTGATGACATCTAAAAGGGTTCCTTTGAAGTACATGAACCAAGGTTTTATTCATTTTTCCTGAAGGCTTTCCTGAAATGTCAAGAAAAAATAGAGTCAAGATAATATGATAATAAGAAAGTGTGATGATTGACTTCAAAACTATTGGATACAGGTTTACATTGCATTTTGTATTTATATTATGCCATGGGGCTTACTAACACATTTCAACAAAATATCACGTAAAGTGAGTAAAGTGAGGTGCTACTTATATAAATATATAAATACGTAAACAACAACGTACCGGAATGTTTATTTCAGCAATAGTTTATGTAAAGTGAAGTGCTACTTATATAGGTATATAAACATTGTAAACACACTGTATCAGAATTTTTTATTTCAACAGAAATACTGTATCACACTTGTTTATCAGCAAAGAGTACTTAATCAAGATATCTGTGCTGTTACAGTTCTGCTCTTAAATGAGACTCAAAGAGACTCATTTAGATGTTTTCTCCTTGATTTGATACCTTCTTGACTATATCACGGTCACTTGCACATCTATACAAGACTACTGTATAAGGCCTCATTAATAGGGCCTAGCCAAAGAAAAAACGGTTTCTAGTGCTAAAAGTCTCTTCAGTTGATTTATTGCAATGATTGTTGGAAGAAAATCTGGCTTAAGCTTTGCCTTCATGCAAAGTTCTTTGGACATATCTCTCCTTGCTTCGTAGCATGTATCTTCGACAGAGCAAAGAGATAAAAATTTCCTGGGCTGCCATCGATTTTGTACCTGGGCTGCCATCCTGAAAACTGCACCCATTGCCGCTATCTAGCGGGTTGTACAGCACTGTCAGGGAATTTATGAAACGATAAATTGTTTGTAAACTGAGTATTCTTGAATCTTCTTCTGTCGTGAGTTCCTGCGACACATGAACCACCATAGGGTTTCTAACACTACAGAATTGCTACGCTCGCCATGCTGGAAAGCCTTCTCAAATGAAAACATCACTGTGACGTCACACATAAGATATGTATTTCCCAAGCAAAGTGCCAAAATGACCAACTTTGACGCGCAATAACAAAGATTCCTGACAATATATCGAATTTCTGTTTGTGGCATGTGAATCAAAACATGAAAAAATATAGATTTTGGAAATAAAATTAATACATTAAATTTGGCTGCATAAGCACTTTAAATATCGCAAGTTGAGGTATTGTATTGACACAAACTACAATCTTTGAAGATTTTTTTGGGTTCGTTTCGTCTGCACTTCTATTTGTTAGGCCAACCAGAACCACATCTTCTTGTTTGAACAATTTTTACAGTAGTCAACGCTTCTCCCTGCGAACCATCCATGAGTCTCTTCATTTTCCTCTGAATGACTGCATATATTACATACAGGAAAACTGCAATGTATACAAATGTACTTCGTTTCTCTCGTGATACAACTAGAACAGAAGTCGGTTTTGCAGCGCAAGAAAACATTTCTCTTTGTTTTGTCGTTGTTGCGTTGTGGCACCAAATGCAGAAGAACAAAATAAATTGCTTAAATTATGTTGAAATGTATTCGTAGCTTATGCATTAAACTTAGTGAATATGTACCTTTAGTGGATGTGTCGTTTTAGTGGATGTGTAATCTTGTTATAATTTTGTTGCCCGGATCGCTTATATAAGTAAGGATGCAAATAGGGCTCTGCTGACATACTAATGGATCTCCGTACAACCAATTCAGGTCCTAATAATTATTTTATGTATTTTAAACGTGCTCGATGCTGCTGCGTGGCATCTTCGCTCAAGGGTCTGTGTCGTTTCCATCCTTAAATCGCTGTAACATCGTTAAAAAGAGTTATTATAATCATAACATCTATATTATAACGCGCAAACCCATGTATGTATGTATCAGGAATTCCTTTGTTTTAAGCTGCCCTAAATTACGGTCGGCGCTCTTTATTTTTTCC
>WUAR02560579.1:0-13010 GCA_015164055.2 Chrysaora achlyos | reverse complement strand
ATTTATTATTTATTATTTATTATGTATTATTTATTTATTCCCTTGACCATATAAGCCTAATAGAATAAGACACATTTCAACAAACATCAGGAATTAAAGAACTAATTTGTTAAAACGTTTTCAAAATAAAACGTTTCCAGTACAACACTCTTCTTCATGTTCCTTTTAAGAAATTCTGTATCAGTTTTTTCCAAGCATCAAAGCAAACTGATTGTTTAAGAGCTCCTGTTAACATGCAATGTATTATTTGCTATTCGATTTGTAGATCAGAGAAACTCGCAGAATGATACTGTTCGAAGGATGATGAAGGACGTGGAATTTTCTACCGAGCGAGAGGAAAGAACGAAGAATGAATTGACTGTAAGTCAAAAGATAAGTAAATTGGTTTCGCTTCAAGAAGAAGCAGATCTGTAAATGGCCTTGTGCGCTCAAGGCCATCTGATAGGAAATTTTCCAACAGATTAATTTCTACAGGGTATTTTTCTGCAGTAAATAATTTCCTAGTAGAGATGATTGCTTAAAGCAACAATATCAAAATTATAAAACCAAAAGAACAACAACAAATTAGTTAAGCCTTCTTTCCATTAAATTGTTTTTGCTCTTTATTGCTCGTTACGGTTTTAAGCTGCTTCAAAAAACCAAAACAAGCAAAAAATCAATTTCATGGAAACATGTCCAAAAAGTAATAGCTACGAGCAACAAAAAGCACTTGCTCGTTGTTGCACTAGAAATAGTTTTGTTATAATTTATCTCTAAAACAAAAAACTAGCAATGATGACCACTTTTTATAATCAATTAAAAAACAATATCAACGAGCAACAACGAGCAGGAAACAGCAATGACCAACAAAGTAACACGACGCGCATAGAAAAACCGTGACGAGCAATAAAGAGCAAAAAATAATTTAATGGAAACAAGGCGTTAAGGTGCCTATCAAGCCAAAGAAATCGACCTTGAAAAAATTGCTTTAACTGACGAATAGTTTAGATTTTCATTCTATCAGCTACCACTTTTGGTATATCTTTATATGTTTTGATGGAGACGTTACAAGTGTGATTCTGTGAGTGAAATTTCATAATCACAAACACATATTACTTGGATTTCGATGGAAAGTGTGAAGATGGTAGATCCTAAGGAAAGTTTGAATTCTTGTTAATTGAGATTCAATTTGCTATAAATCCCTTATATAGGCTTGACTACCCCACGGGAAAATGTGTTTGGGCTATACGGTGTTCCAGCCCATCAATTTGCCTGAGAAATTGATAGAGTTAAGGACGGTGATTGAGATAGGGAAGCCAACACACTGGATTTCCCTGCCCCACATAAGCTGAAACACCTGTTAATAATACGCTGATAAGAAAGGCGACTGAGAAGGGAAGAAAAGGACGCAGAAGGAAAAATAAGGTCGGCAGAAAAACACAAAATAGGGAGAGGAGGGTGGGGAATTAAAACTCTGGCGAGATACACAACTACTGTAAACTTTAGTTTGTGTAAGTGTGCACGCATCACAGGCACCGGAATTAGCTATAATGATGCAAGGCAGCTACAACTAGTAAAACCTACTGCCCTGGATATGGAGAACAATCGCCTACTGTGTGGTTAACTAGCATTAACTTATTAATCCCCATTTTTTACGTCTAGGCTCTCCAAAACAAACTCAAAACGGCAGAGGAGAGCGTCGAAGCAGAACGTGCAGCCCATCTTGAAACGAAATTCAGCTCAGAAATATTACAGGTTGATACTTCTTAAAGTAGACATATCACTATTTGGAAGTTCGCATTAATGGAAAGAGCTTTTATGGTTAGTAAGGATGCCATGTACAAAACTTTAATATCTTTTGTCATTTTGGAATAATGGCCATGTGAAGGAAATTATTTATGACGCCATAGCAGGGACCTGTCTTAAGGCATAAAACCATGGTATGAGTAAAAATTGCACCATATATTCAGAATCGAGCTCCAGATTAGCTTTTGATGAGGTTCATGGGTGCCTTCTGACCATTGATGTACTATTTCTTTTGCTGGAATTTCAAAGTTAGTGCCAGGTTTTGTCACATGCCCTTTTTTGTTTTATTTATTGGTCTATGACTTTAAACGGGTCCTGCTATGACGTCATCAAAAATTTCTTTCACACGGCCATAACTCAAAAACGACTAAAGATATCGAAGATTTGTAACCGTCTTTCTTACTTACCATGAAAGCTCTTTCAATAAATGCAAGCCCCAAAAAAGTTATGGGTCCATTTTAACCCTAATCCAGATTCTATGATCAAGAATCTGTAAGTTTAAGTCGATTGTTGAGGCGCGTATACTTTCAGTCTTCGCGTGGTGTGAATTTATGAGCAAGTTGCAGAGGGCGCCTAGTCCTTCCTCTTAAATTAACCACACAACGTGATGTCTATCTGCCTTAGCCAGGAGCAACAAAGAACTGCGTTATTGCTATTTTTTATTGCTTGAGGACGCTTGTTTCAATTTTTAGATAACTTTTGTTTTTTCTTCTTGAAGCTTAGAGTGAGAGATCTAGAAGGCGCTATCGAAGTCGAGAAAGCTTCTCTTACCGAATGCAGAAAGAAATTGGAAAATATCACTCGAGATCATAAGTACGGCTGTTAACGTATTTAAAATTTATGAAATTGCGTCCATACAGCGTTACGTAACGGACCACCTCAAAGATCGGTCAACGACCACCTCCCAGATGCGGACAATTCGAGATATAAAGTTACAAATTACTTGGATAATGTTTAGCAATATAGGTTAATCTTTAAAAGGTTACAGTTGCAAGAAACGTTAATGAAAGATAAATAATTCAACAATTTATGGTGATGTTTAGAAAGGCATGGTAGTTGAAAAAATGTTTCTGAATATATTTGCCTGTGGAAACTAAGTCAACCTTGCATGTTTTGTTGACAACTTGCAAACAAAATTGTGGATATTTATAAGTTTTTATCATTAAAAAGTGTTGTTTATTTGCATCGATAACAATTTATATTATCATCGATAACAGTTTATACACTTGAAAAAAGAGAAGATTCAAAGATTGTTGAAATGCAACAAACACATTTCTTGGGTATCTTTAATCGTTGTTCGTATCTTTCAGAGACACTGAAGTGGCATTTGAGGATCAAAGAGATGCCCACGCTGAACTAAAAAGTTTAATGGCGAAAAAAGATGAACAGTTCTCGTTGGAGATCAATGAACTGACAAGAGAATTAAATGAGAAAATCAACCAGGAGAGGCGATTGTCGGATCAGCTCGAAATTCACCAGAAAAACTTTGATTCACTGAAAAGTGAACTTGCCGAGGTGAGAAAGTGGCAGAAATGTCTTCTTAGTTTAGGTATTGCCGTACTATCTGTATTTAACGCATTTGGGGTGACCGGCCTCAAAGGGGGGGGGTGGCCATAGAGGGGCTCTCATTTGAAAGCGTTTTAAGCATAAATGATAATTTTGAACCTGACGCAAGCCATATTTACACTACGCAGAAGTAACCCGTTTTGAACCTGGGTTGAACTGACCAACGTTGGATTTTAGTTTTAGGAAGGATGCGGGGGAAGATAGGGAGATTCGGAGATTTTGCATTGCACTAGAAGATGTAACATAACATTAGCATGACTGCTGGAGTAGCACCTTCCAAATCTACGTGACAGAGCAGAAATTACGGACGCAAGCGCGAAAAATTACAACTTTGAACTGCTCTAGCTCCGAGCAACATTCTTTAAATGAAGCAAAAAATTGATATTTTCCATATCTGGGATACATATCTTTCTCTTTAATTATCTTTAGGTGAGATCTTAGTATATTGGAACCTCAGGGCTGCGATTCTACGGCTATTTATGATAATATATATAACAGATTTGGGAGTGCAGTGCTGCCTTCATGTTATAATCATTTTGCAGTTAGAACAAAATATATAGAGGAAAAACCCGGATATAAGAACTTCCATTTTCAAGCTTAGCCTAGCAAATGTTCTGAATTATGGAGTCAAAAAGTACACACTTATTCAGCGTAAAGCGAAAAGTCTACTCACAAAGTCCATAAATTACTTCCTTTTGAACTCCAGCAACGTCTTACATCTATTTTTATAGTTTTTAATGAACTTTATAAATCTTTTATGAAAATTCTAAGGAAAATTCTAGCCTAAAGGTTCTTAAAATAGGTGGTTCTAATATGCGGGTATTTACTTTAGTTAGAACAAGATAGGTAGTTAGAATTGTCATGTGCAGAGCCGTCAGTCTCTTGCTGCTCCAAACATTGGCACTAAACAATCTTTGAACTTTTTTTAAGGCCAAGAAGCAACAAACAGATATGCAATCCATGTATGGGGACAGCATGACCGAATTGGAACTCCTCCTTGACAACTTTCAGATAAGTCAAAGCGAGGAGGCGAAAAGCAAAAGTAAGCTAGCGTTTATTGATTGAATGACCGATTGAGTGATTCAGTTTTTGTTCGAGTGATCGTTTAGCAAGTGATTAAGTGGTTCATCGATATAATGGTTAAGTGATGCTTGTTGCTGAAGTGGTCGATTAATGATCTGTTGTTTATTGATTGACTGACCGATTGAGTGATTCAGTTTTCGTTTGATTGATCGTTTAGCAAGTGATTAAGTGATTCATCGATATAATGATTAAGTGATTCTTGTTGCTGAAGTGGTTGATTAAATGATCTGTTGTTTATTGATTGACTGACCGATTGAGTGATTCAGTTTCTGTTCGAGTAATCGTTTAGGAAGTGATTAAGTGATTCATCGATATAATGATTAAGTGATTCTTGTTGCTGAAGTGGTTGATTAAATGATCTGTTGTTTATTGATTAACTGACCGATTAAGTGATTCAGTTTTTGTTTGCTTGATCGTTAAGCAAGTTGATTGATGTTCTGTATACTTCGCCATTCCCAGCTAAAAAAGCTCTTTTGATGCATGTAAAATTAGTAATCTTTCTTGCTTTCTATTCGTTGTCAATTGTTTTTCCCTTCTTGCAGAAAAATCACCGAAATCAAAGAAGCTCACACCTTCAATTGTTCTTGAAAATCTGAGGTATACTCTCCGAGATTACCAAACAAGACTGAAAAATTCAACTGCAGAGGTAGAAAAATGTTTGATATTTTGAAGCTTGATAAAAATCCATTTATGCTTAACCCTGAATCAACAAATAGACAATAAATAAACTGAATATACCACTTCAACATGCGACCGCATTTCAAAATATTAGAACATCTCTATACATTATTTAGGACCTCAGTTCGGATTCACCACCAAAAATTAATCAATTTGAAAATATTTATACTCATAGTCTCCTTGGTATTCATTCTATTACGATAAAAAGTTTTTAATTTTCGAGGGTGTAAAGTTGCAGCCCCAACAATTTCCACGATCAGATACCTTAACAATTTTCATACTTGTTTTCCTCATAAAGCAAGAATATCTCGGAAAATTTGTAATTGAGCCTTTTTCGTAGCCATAGTTCTTGTTTGTCAAAGACCTTTATGAAATATCTTTATCTGAATATATATAAAAGCCTTTTCAATTTTTGATTTGATTTACACTTGCTAGCTTCTCAAGGTGTCGGTTTTTGCGCAAAGCACAGAGGAACCGCTGAATAGCCTAGGCCTAATGTAAGCAGTGCAATCCTAGTCCGTTCTCTTGATGTGACAATATCATGTTATTCAATTTCACCTTTGCATAGATGGCAATCGCTCTGCTAACTCTTTTACAACAGGTTAAGATGTTTTTCGAGCCCCCACAGCCCCCACATCTTGAGTTACACTTGCCAACCATTTGGCCTATCCTAGTTTCAAGAATGAAACCTTTGTCGAAAAACAGTTTTGATGGGTTAAGATACTGCCATAATCTACTATTGCCACGAGTAGCTAAGTACTGTTTGCTGTGGCCTGAGACGATATCGTTTCTACGGTGTAGCTTATGGCAGGCACTTCCAAATGACATGAAACAATTTTGATACCCTCTCAAGCTTTCAAAGGAGAATAAAAGCCTGAAAAGAAGAAGAATGCAACAGTAGACTATGTGGATCATTCGTGGCTCAGGTTGGGTGCTTGAGCGGATAAAATGTGTTGCATTGTAAATACCAAAAAGCGCAAAATAAAACCAAGAAATAATTACCTTAGAAACACGCTCTTGAACTTTTCCCCTCTCTTAGTTTTTAAAGGTTCCATGTCCTGTCGCCAACCGTAATCAATCGATAATCAAATATAATTTGCTTGTAGCTGGAAAGATTGAAGAAAACTGTAGACGAAATCTCATCAGAATGCAACACATACAAAGAGATGTCTTGGACAAGAGATAAGGCCCTGCAGGTAGGATCTTTATTTGTTTTGATCAGAATGAGCTTGAAAAGAAAGCAAGCTCCTCAACTCGTACAGTTTTGAAGATTTGCTATGTCAAAGTTACCTAAAAGCAGAGACCAGAAAAAGTCAAAACCTTCCTCCAGCTGCCAATTTTAAATGTTCAATTTTTCTCACTTTATCACATGAAAATAACGAGATTTTTTTAAATCTTTCCATAGTTATAACCGTAAAAGTAGAAACCATAGTACATGTGTAACCAAACATTTTCCTCAGCTTTTCAATATTGACTAAAACATCCTAGATCAAATGTCATATCAACTGAAAATTTTCCTCAAGCTAGATTTCTTATAGAATTAGTAAACCTTCCTCAAATTGACATTAACAAGCAAAACCTTCCTCCGGCTCACAGCCGTGGAGCCGTGACTTTTCTGGACTCTGCCTAGAATTACCTAAAGATTTGCGATGTTCATTTGAAAGTTGTAGTTATAATCGAAAGAGGTCAAAGCATAAGAAACCTCTTCTTTGTTCAGTGAAGGAATTTACCTGCTTTTTCGAGAATTTATATTTTTCAAGGATAGCAGACTTTGTGGGACCAACATTTCCTCTCTGTTGGTAACCTCCGCTCACAGACCATAACATAGAGATCTGCTCTGTGTATTGAACCCACTACTGTTGTCACAGTTTCACAGAGATTCTGTGAAATGCGGGCGCAACGTTGCATAAATTACTGGTTTTCTTGTGCTCCCAAAAAATTGGCCGCCGCTTCTTCCTCAAACCTGATTCTTATTTGGAAAATGACAAAATTAAGGAACTACTAGATTTAAAGTGGACCGATCACTTTTTGGCAGTTTGCATGTATGGAAAGAGCTTCGAAAGTAAGGAAGAATGACGTTTACAAATCTTCAATAGCTTTTGTCGTTTTTGAGTTATGGCCGTGTGAAGAGATCAATTGATGACGTCCAAGCAGGAACCTACTCAAAGACACAGACCATGATATGAGTAATCATTTTTTACCATATCTTCATAAGGAAGTTTCGGATTAGCTTAAATTTGGTTCATAGGTGCCTTTTGTCCATTAGTTGGGATATCCAACTGCTAAATCTTTAACCATGTGACAGGCCTTGTCCCAGGCCCTTGTTTCGTATTATTCCCTGGTCTGTAAGTTAAACAAGTCCCTGCTTTGACATCATCAATGACGCAATCTTTACGTATTATCAAAGCTTTTTCCATCAATGCAAACGCCCAAAAAGTGATAGGTCCACTTTAATTTGTAGATTAATCCAAGTTAAATCATTGAAAAAAGAGCAGCGAAAAATGTTCATGGAAACGAATATATCACCCATAACTACACCATTCCTTAATTTATGAAGAATGTTATTGGGACAACAATAGTGAGTCCAATACACAGCAATACACAGACCATAAAAACCGACCCATTGATATTGTCTTGTCTGTAAATGCAAGCTAGTCTGTTGCATGAATGTATCCTTTGTTTAGAGGTTCCGCGCTTTGTATCTTGACTTTGGACTTGGTATTGGTGTCCGTTCACACGGGACGTGTCCGTTGCTGGGTGTCCGGTAATGGAGATGTCCGTTGCTGGGAGTCCGATAAGGGTGGTGTCCGGTAACGGAGGTTTCACAGTATTATCTTTTCAGGAGGCCCAGCGTCTAATGAAAAATTCGCACAAAGAATCAGCCAAGTATAAAGCCGACTGTGTTAAATATGAAAATGATTTACTGCAAAAGGACAGCGAAGGTGATAAACTGGCAAAGAGATTTGCAGATCAGAAGGACAGATATCAACGGCTCAGGAATGAGGTAAGCAAAGCAGTGTGACGTACTGTCCCAGTTCCTTATTTTTGATAGGCTCTATCTGTTTAAACTTCTGAGATGGTTAGACTAAAGGCGGTCTGTCCCCTATTGCTGTCCCCTATTATATTAAAATGCAACAAAGTTCATGCATCGTGGACTCTAATACAAGGTTATGTCTGCACAACCGATCAGCAATGTAGTAAGTTTCTAGAGCATTTGTTTTCAAGACCTTTAGTTGCAGTAGATTCTGTGATTTGTGAATTTTATGGTCACGGAAATAGGGGTAAACACAATAGGGGACAGACTGCCAGACCGTATACAAAAGATAGCAGACTGAAAACTATAAATAGACTTCTAATTGAAAGAGATAAGCCTGTTTGCGAGCCTTGTAATAGATAAATTTGATTCTAATGAGGGAGATTGAGTAAGTAGTACTTATTGCCCTGGTTGTAATAGGATCTGTGATGCGTGAATTTGATGGCCACGAATGTAGCGATAAACACAATAGGGGACAGAATGCCTTTGAGAAAACGTTCCTTTTCTATACATTTAATATTCTATACCTAACTATAGTGGAAGTTTCAGCAACTAGCAAATATTTTTGGATGAGATGTGATTATTTTGTCACTTTTTCCTACCTGTTTCCGTCCTTTGATTTCTTTATTTCCGTTGATGTAGGCCCATCGCGATTGGACCTAGCTTGTCACTACTTGGCAAGATACATCGATTGTTTCTTTAAATTCTTAGTAATTTTTATTTTCTCTCAGCAGTTGCTGGGTGAGCTTTTTAAGTTGTTGAAAAATTCTTTTTCAGTACGACAAACAGAAAGCTAACTGGGAAAAAAACCAAGAGGTAATTATATAATTTTTTGTCCATCAAGAAATTTATCAGTACTGTTTAGATTCGCGTTAAAAGATTAACGATAAATTTCTCTTACTCTTACTTAAAGATCCATATCTCTTACTCTTACGTCACTATAAAGATCTCTTAATCTTACTTAAAGATCAATTTCTCTTACTCTTACTTCACTATAAAGATATCTTAATCTTACTTAAAGATCAATTTCTCTTACTTAACGATGAAGTTTTCTTCGCGATTAAGGTCTCTTATTCTTACTTAATGATGAAGTTCACTTACTCTTACTTAGAGATCAATTTCTCTTACTCTTACTTCACTATAAAGATATCTTAATCTTACTTAAAGATCAATTTCTCTTACTCTTACTTCACTATAAAGATCTTTTATTCTTATTTAAAGATCGATTTCTCTTACTTTTACGTCACTATAAAGATCTCTTAATCTTACTTAAAGATCAATTTCTCTTTCTTAACGATGAAGTTTTCTTCGCGATAAAGGTCTCTTATTCTTACTTAACGATAAAGTTCTTTTACACTTACTTAAAGATCAATTTCTCTTACTCTTTCTTCACGATAAGGTCTCTTACTCTTACTTAACGAGAAAGGTCTCTTACTTTTACTTGACTATAAAGCTCTTACTCTTACTTAATTGCAAACATTTTGCATGAAGAGCAAGCAAGCAGCCATGGTTATTCGTTTACTCAAGCTGTGGGCTTGTGCCAGCACTTCCTCATCTGGGCCTGCGTCTTTGGCCCACAGAGTGAGTGACAATTATTCACTGAACTCAGAAGGATGACCACAGCTGAGTTGATTATGGCTTGTGAAGTGTGATTCTGATTAGACTTGATCATAGGGCCATCAGATTGTGAGATGAATGCCTGACGACCTTGCCACACCCCACCCCCTCCCTTATATTTATTAAGTATAGTTAAAGTTTAGTCATGTATCTATAAGGAATGAAACGAAGTCGAGCCTAAGTTCCCTGTTTATGAAAATTCGCTAAATTTCTAACCATACAGATAAGAGCTGTTTATGTGGTATGAGTTCTGAATTTTCTGAGCGTGCTGAATTCTCTGTATCTGGGCGCGTTCTTTAACCAGCAAAGAAGGGCAAACAAAACTGCTGACGTCATAGGGTTCGAAGATTACGTAATATAGAAGGCAACTAAAATCATCGTTCAAATTCATTATCCTTCCTTTCTGGGGAAAACATTCTGAGGAAACTCTTGCAAGGTTCTGATAATTGTTCACCTCTAAAAGAAGTTTTTTTTTGTGAAATTTTCAACGATGCCCATGTGTTTTTCTCTCTAGGAACATCAGTTATTCCTTCATACGATGTACCAGCAACTTGTAAATGGTCGAGTTTTCATGCGTTCACCCAAAGACAAAACTCAGACGGCGTTTTCCACGGCAGAACTAACTGGCATGATCAAGGAGCAGTTGCAATCAAATACTAATGCACTAAACGCCGCAAACAAGAAGGTACGTACTGTAAAAGTCCTATCCAAGATTTCATTGCCTAAGGTTGGATTTGATTTTTCGGGGGTCATTACATTTACATTGCAAGTTCCGTGAGAACTGTTTTTAGCTGCCGCTCCTTGTCTTGTTTACCTCTTTTGCTGGCCAAATCTTGTTGCCCAATCAGCCTAGTATATTCCATGTTCATCTTTATCCAATTTTAGCAAACCTTTTTTAAAAGCAATTTAAATAAGCCTACAAGATTGCGTTGTTCTTTGTCTCACTGCTTTAAGATCAGACAAAAAGTGTTATTGGATCTTATTTGACCTTCAATAATATTGGCTGGGACACCCTGATAGCTGCTGTATATGAATCCCACTTTTTTTAAAAGCTCTCTATAATATGCGGATTTCACATTCCCCCTCCCCCTGGTGTGGTAGCTGAAGAAATTGCTGATAATGTGCAGGCGTGGTAACTGACTGTTGATAATATATTTTTTCTTACAGGTAGAGGAGTTAGAAAACAGTTTGACGATTCGTGACGAAGCCCTTGATAAACTGCAAGAGATGTATGATGAAACTGTGAAAAAGGCTAGCTATAATTTATTATCTATTTATCATTTATTTATTATAGGTATTTTTCCTCCGCCGGTTTAGGGTCGACGCGCTTTGCCCCCTGGTTAGCCAAGGAAAGTCTGAGGTAACCAAAGAAGGGGTCAGCATAGCCATTTTGAACGTGCAAGGACCAAATCAACCGCAGATAGGTGAATTTGTATCGAAGTCGCCTTGTAGGACTTACTCAATACTACCGCTAAATGCCACAAAACGTAGTAGAGTTAGCTCTGCCACTGGAAACGGCGAACCATTGGCATGGAGAAAACTGTGTTGTTCAGCAAATCGAATTAAACAACTCTGAGCTGAGCGATGCCTTTTGAGTATTAACTGACAATTATTTCCATTCCTTTCCGAGGTAGGAAGAGGAGATGGCGAAGCAAGTCCTGAGGAATTAATGTATTAATGTATGATTTATCATGATGGAAACTACCACAAAAAAAAATAAATAAAAATGAAGGAATTTCAGCCTGTGTTAAAGGGATCTTATACGCGGATTTTTCTGTACAAAATATTCTGGATAACAACTTAATGAATAAATATTCGAAAAAACAATGCACAAGTAGACAAACAAATAAGTTGATAAACGAAGACGTAAATAGATAATACAAAATTTCTAATTGATTCCAGTGATGAAACAAAAAAATAACAATAGAAGAATAACAAAATAGCGAACAGCAATCAATAACCTTTAAAAAAAAAACAAATAAAAAGCACGCATAACGATGATTGAGTTTATTCATCCATTCATTACATATTTTTCCATTTGTGTATTCATTTATCTATTGTTTGCTAGTTTTTTTGTATTTTTTTGTTATCAATATTCAACTGTTGTATTGATGTGTAAATAGTTAATGCATTTGTCCCCAACAGGTAGCTAAAAAGACGAAAGATCGAGAACACACATGGAAAAGGCAAAAAGTAGAACTCGAAAAACATTACAAGAAGATACTTGAAGACTTACAATCTCAATCAGAGGTAATTGAAGAAAATTATATGTGATTTGGTTATAGATAGTTTATAGATTTAGTATAGATTCTGGAAATTCTTGTAAAACGTTCAAACACTTTCCTAGGACCTATATTTGCATAATATCTGTATTTTAGTAATATTGTAGCCCTCTCTGACCCCAGGATGGAATGGGAGAACTAGTTCTCTTGTTTTGTCTTGATAATACTGATAACCTTGTGTTTTGTTAATTTGCTGCTTGTTCTAATTGGCCCTGACAGCGATGAAGGGAAACTCTGATGGTGTCAATTGACAAATACACCTTCTTCTCAAGATATGGGTTTTTGAGCAAGGCGCAGAGGGACTTGGGAATAACATAGGGATAACATAAGCAGTTCCACTTTTTAGTAAGAATCAAGGTCTATTTAAGAAAAGATAGTCTTCTATGGTAAGATATGTACTTAACAATCTCTAAATGGGAAAGCAGCTAATAAAGATCCTAGGAAACTATTTCGTTTGACTCTGAACTGACAAAGATTAGCGACGCTGCCAATTATATAAAAGTTGCGAAATGAGAGATAAACTGCACTATAGTCTTAAGTTATTAAATTAAAAGTTCAAAAGGATGGGTTTCTTGAATGTGCAGCTGATACTCTTGTTGGTCCACGGAATACAATTGATACTGTTTTAACACACGCTGTTTAAAGTTACATTGTGCATATATCACAAATAGGGAATGAACTCAACTAAATCCTGTCCGTTTCTTGATAATGTTGATTAAATAGTTATTATTATTATTGTCATTATTGTATTTCTATCAACACGTCTCTTTGTTTCATTTATGTGTTGTTTTTTCTATGCAGAAATCTAAGGTCACTTTGGATGATGTATGGGCGAAAATGGGTGAGATAAATCAGATTAAAGAGGAACTAGAAACGAAAAACAGTAAGCTACGTAGCTCTTTGCATAAGGCACAAAACGAAAATCGATGTTTATTGGCTGCCACGGCTTTGCTATCTGGAGGATT
>WUAR02560468.1:0-13011 GCA_015164055.2 Chrysaora achlyos | reverse complement strand
GGCGTCATATTTTTTTTCTTATCAATAAATTCTGTTTAAATTTCTTATGCAAGAGGACAATGATCTGATAATCCGGAAAGTTCCTTCATATGAAGTGATGTAATTTATGAGCAAGAGTCTTGCTTAAGAAGTGCCTAGTCAACCAAACTATTACCATTACTTGAAAAGTAAGTATAACCTGAAGAATTATTAGTATCTACTTTTCCGTTTAAAATTCAAAACCCAGTACTTTTACAAATTCTATCATTGCAGAACCATTAGTATTCACTGGAAGTTTGTCTGCATTGATCCTCTTATCTAAGGGCTAGATCTCGAACGTTTATATCATCAGAAATGGTAACTGTCAGAGTCAAGGATCGTAACATGACTAATCACAGATTTTTGAATCAACAATTGTTGAAAATTATTATTCCTTAAAGACATTCTGCCGGAAGCCCTACCACTGTGATGATTACAAAAGCCTGGTTCATGAAATTCTTTAAAATTATCATGAAAATCAAATGTCAATTCTATCGGGTTTCTGTAAAAAAAATTATTGCATTTTTTTGAAAAATATCGTAATGAAGACTTTGAATTTGTTTCACTTTTAAATCTCGGAAAACCATTGATATTCCATATAGTTACCCCTAGTGATTTTATGATGAAGTTATTACAAATATTATTAATTTTCCATTGCCCATCTCACCTACTACTAACTCCTGATTTAGTTTTAATATAATGCAATTTACATTGCTTCTACTGCTTTTCCTTTTATTTAGAATCCAGGACATTTGTAGTGAAGCAGTTCATAGAGTGTATTCACATCACAGTTTCCTATGACCTGTCTGATTCATTGAACTGCATATATCCATTTTATGAAGATAAGGGTAAGATTTTCACTGAGATGGTGTATGCCCTAATTGCAACAGTGAACTGTCAGCTGTGTCCATCGATGATATGATTTTGTTGTGGGCGTCTGTGGTGATGGTGACAGGTACATCAAATATATAAGTAATCTTATATATAATATATGATATATAAGTTGGAACGTTTTGAGAATTTGAGAGAGTGCAAATGTAATACTTCGGTTTCAATACCAAATATGTATCAATACAAAGAAAAACTTCTGTTTGGCAACAGCAAAGATATTGATAACCAAACTATAAAGTACTTATGACAATCAGATCGTCGACTAAGAAAACTGTAAAACATAACTAACAACTGTTTTGTTCACACCAATTTTATTCACCAATTAAAAGTAACTGTTGTCTGATACCATTAAAATTGTGAAAGAAAGGTTGAAGCTGAATAAACGATTATTCATTTACAAAATATTAAATGTGACCTACTCCAATAAACAGGAAAGTTACTACTCATTACAAGGAAAAATCTAGGTATAATTGAGGTAGCATATTAATTTAAGGTGATAAGCTTGACATGGCACAAAATAATTCAATCGTTTCGGTTGTTCACATGTACAGATGGAGCGTTGAACTGGTTGGGTAGTTGATTCTTCATTGAGATCTGTAGTACTCGTCTCTATTTAAATCTTTTCTCTTTCCTCCTGGTTATCTGAATGTTCTGGTTCCATCTCCATGGTGTCTTGATCATTATCTTGCGAAGTTTAGTTGAGGGCTCTTTTAGAACTTTCCACGGAAGTGTGTACATCGATCATTGACTGTGTCAAATGGTTTTGCAAAGGTTCAAAATATACAATTTCCTCATCGAATGTGTCTTCATCATTTTGAACTGATGAACGTAAATGCAGTTAGGCTGTAAATCTATAGCTTGGGGTTTCTAATTGTAGCGATGTTAATTTCGACCCACTGACACTAAAGCAGATTCCTGTGCAATCTCATAACCTTCTGGCTTTGCAGTTTTCCATTGGGTTACATATTCTTCTTAATGATTTCTAGCTCTCATTGATTGACCTATATTGAATAATTAATCTATCGGCAGACGTGGATGACGCCCGAATAGGAGAAAAAACTGTGAATAATACGCTGTAGAATCATGTCTTGTAGAATTATATGATTGACTACTATATTAATATGATCACTCCATGCACTTTTTTATTTGTCCGGTAAGGTACGCAACATAGATAGCAATGTATTATGAAAGCACTCTACTTGACCATTACCCTGTGGATGGTAAGAGGTCGTTCTAGAATGTCACATGTTGCAAAGTTCTTGTAATGCATCGAAAAATCTGTTCTCAAATTCACGTCCTTGATCATGATGTCTTCCGAAACCCGAAATGTAAGATAAAAAAATCGTTTTAGATTTTCTTAGCTGCAGTTTTGGACGATTTATTCTGTGTAGTATACGTATGGGCGAAGCGAGTAAAATGGTCCATTATAACCAGCACATGTGTCACCTCCTTTACTTCACTCCAGATGAAGGAAATCAATCCAGACCATCTGGAAAGGAAATGTGGTTATGATTGGTTGAAGCGGTGATTTTAGTTGAACTGGGCGCTTTCTTTGTTTTAAACAGCTTTTTCCATGCATGTTGCCATATAAGAATCAAAGGGTAGGCAAGACAAAGTATCAGCATCAGTGTTAGTTTTTCTGGGACTGAATTTAATAAAGTACAAAAGCCAACATGTCACGCTTTCCTGGCAACCAATGTTCTGTTCTAAACAAACTTTTCAACATGGCGCTTTCAATTACTTCTCTGCTTACTTTCTTTGAAAATGAACAGAAATCTATCTCATGGGGTGAAAACCATTACAGATCGAAGCATTTCAAGACTTTTTTGTATATCAAAGGAGTTATTAAAGGGCCCCTAAACCCAAAAAAAAAATTCTGAGATTTTCATGTCAAATGATAGCTAGTGGTGAGTTTGAAGCCATCGTGAAGTTTTTTTTATAAAATTTTGAATCTGCTGCTTACTACAGGCGAAAATACAAGCAGTTTTTTCTCGGTAAAAAGCAATTTGTGACGTCACAAAGTGCTATTGTTAAATCCTAGGGGTACAATTCGCGCAGCTTGGTAAAGCCAATTTCTGTTGGGTTATCTTGGGTTGACGACTTCGTTGGAGTCCAACTGAACCTCACCTAAGTAAACCAGCAATGATCATATTTGTAGTGGCCATTTCAACGCGGATTTCTTTTCAAACTATGGAGACATAGTAATGTCATGAAGTACAAAAAAACCGAGATTCGGAACAAGAGGGCTTGAGAAGTTAAGGTCCAGATCACTAATGTTAGTAACTATAAATTCATTTTCATTATTTGTATTTTGATTGATTGATTGATTTGTAGGCGGGTACTAGATTGAGCATTCAACTTCAACTTTCATAGTCACATAATTTATGTTTATATACATGTAGGCACACAAAAAAACCCTTTCGAATAAGACTAATTTGTAAATATGGCTTTAAAAAATTCAAGGCTGCTGAGAGCCTCTTCTGCAATAGAAAAGTGACAATATTTTTTGATAAACTAGACATTTACAGTATGTCAAAATGCCTAATTAGCAAAAAAGTAATATTTTTAAAAATCAAGTTATAAAATATTCTTGATTTTCTTGTAGAATCACAACAGCAAATTGGACTATCCTACTATGCTGCTTTCCAATGAGCAATGACAACATTATTTGAACAGCATATTATTAAAAATTGGAGTGAACTGGAATTTTAATAGTCATTTGGAAGAATTAAATTCAGAGATAGCCACTAGCAATAAAATCTGGGTAATTTGTTCATACTTGACCAATTTTTTGCCACCATTTATTCAGTAGAGAGTACATTCATTTTTTATATTAAAATTTTATAAGCAGCAACCACCACTTTGAAAACTGTTTAAAAATGTATTTCTTTTTGTCTTCTAAGAAGTCTTTTATTACAACATATCAATTTTAAACCAAAGAAGTTTCAAGAATGCAACCAACTTAACAGCTAACATAGGGAGCATTTTGGTTGTCCATAGGAATTCATCTTAAGTAATTCTTAGAATGTGCAAATCCTTTGATGTTAATACCACAAAGTCTATCCATTCAAGCCCCAAGATATTCAAGATTCCTTGGCATTTATAAAAGACACAATGTTTGGGCTTAAGTGTGACAATTTCATCCGTCAATTTTAAGAAGAAGCTTTTGTCAGTTGTACAAGCCTCCTTGATGGTCATCTCTTTTTTTGAATAAGGACATTTTACCTCAATGCATCCAACTGCAATGTCATTTTTAAAAACAATCCCATCAGGACTGCATACTAGCCATGGCCAACTTGGGTTTATTGTGAAGCCAAATTTCTTCACAAATAATGAAGGAAATCTTTCTGCATACCTTGTGCTGGCTGTTTCTTCATGATCTAATCCCCATCTCAATGCTGCAGGCATTGAGCTTTTGTTGTAGAATTTTTTTTCAGTGATTGATTTTACCAAAGATAGAGGGTATGCTGTCTGTCTTCTGTTAAGAACCTTTCCAAACATTGAAGCTGTTATCCTTTTTGAGCGTTCCAAGTACCAAATTGGCTCATCACTTTGCAAGATAGTCTTTAAGCATAGGTCCATGGATTGCTCAACTTAAATGCCAACTTTATTGAAAACTTCATCTAAAACATCTTTATTGATTAAAGATTTAGCCAAAATATCATTGCTGGATAGATCATAAACCTTTTTAATATAATAAAAATTGTCTTCCAGTGTTTGCCTCTCAGTCTTGTCAGAGCTGTCCCGCTTGATAGCTCTTGAGCAAGATGTATCATAAAAGCTTCATGGCTGAAATATGTTTGATTCCACTGAATCACAAAATAATGAAGCTTTTCTTGCTTTCTTTAATTTCTCGACTAAACTTGACAGCTTTCTGCCTTAGTTTCCAAAGCAAATGGTGGGGTGGCACAGTATTCCTCTCTTTGTCCTGTTAGCAAGGGTCTTTTCCTCTTTCTGCCTTTTCAAAAACAAGATCTTGATACTTCAAAGCTCTAGTTGAAATATTCCTTGCACCAGTTGGAATGTTCCATTTTTGCCCCATCTGAGTACAAGTCAGATCTCTGGGTATTTCTTTAAGGTCCATGGTTGAATAATCCACCAGAGTATACAACAAAGCAGCTACATGCTTGCAGCAACCTCTCTGCCCTGCTTTGCAGTTGCATAAACAGCATCCCCAGATACTTGATCTAGATGAACATACACATCACACTGGATGCTCTTCATTGAGGCACAAACTTTGGCTTTAAAAATAAATAAATAATAGTGTTTGCCCCTTACAGTGGGCTTCACGAATACTGACATACATAACCTTCCCTCCATAATTTGTAGCCATTCTTTTTATTTCTAAAGGCTTTAGATGCACTTCCATTCATTGGCATTGTAAATGAATTATCAATAAGTCTTTCCTGGAGCTGTTCACTTCCAAAGTTTGGCAATAACTTTAAAGACTTGGTCCTACCTTCCTTTGTCTTCATCTCATCCTTCGTGATATTGATATTATCTGGTATACTAGGCCCTGCCATATTTCGATTGAAGCTCACAGTCCAATTTGTGTTACTTTGACTTTGTACAGCACTTGTTCCCGGGCAAGATCTTTGAGAAAAACTAGGGGTGTGATGTTCAATGCCATCTATCGTGTTTTCCGTGATTTTATTGAAAATTCGAGCAGTAAGCGAGAAAAATGACTGAACTTCGTGAGATTGTAGTACAAAAGACAAATAAAATTTCGCAGGCTTAACTACAAGTACCAAAATGCACTGCGCGTTTATGGAAGAATGACGTCATAAGGGGAAAGGCCTATTGAATATGACCAAAACGTATGCCAAGAAGTACCATCAAAAATTGATGGGAAATTTTGTGATGTGCACCAGACTACTTTAAACCATGACACTGAAGAATTTATACCAAGACAGGCCAATGCAATGAACTAGACAGTACTTAACTTTATTTATCTACTTATTTTACAAAACACACTAAATGTGAACATACAATATATAATCAGTATGAATTATTGAATTCACCAAATTCATTTATGATCAATTGTGAATTTAAACATGCACCTACTACTGAATAGATGAATGGTGTTTAGGCTATGCCCAAAAATTATCCAAAGTAAATGTACGCAATAAAAGCAGTAAATGAATGTAATATTAAAAATAGCATTAGATTAGATTATTCCAAGAAAAAGTAAAATAAAGGTTGCAAGCTACTCTATTAATTATATTACACTTATATTACAACTAATTTACATCTTCAAAAATCAACAAATTCATACGCAGCAACATTTTATTCATTTCCAGCAGTATTGATTGACCTCAGTCTCAACCATAGAAAATTTAAACAACTGTCCTCGAAGCAATAGAAAGGAACATTTAGAGAAAATTTCAAGCAATATATATGTAGAATGTTAAATCAAAATAAGGAATGATAAGCAATAAATCTGCTAGACTTGTTAGCATAGGCATTCCATTTCTGAGGTCTCATTAGTGCCTGTGCAATCTTAGGCAGTCAACCTCAAAATATAGTATTGGTTTCAAACTATAGAAGAATACAATTGACACAGAAACAAGGTTTATAGTATAGCCTAGTTAAGCTGTAGTTTGTTTTGCTGTGAAAATCCAAATCTGAGGTCTTAGACTGATTGTGATTGCCCTTTGAGCAATAATTGTCAACAAAAGCCGAATGCAATCAAATTTAATTTGACTTTTACCAAACCACAGTTGAAATTTTTTTGTGAAAGTCCAAGTAAACTCACCAAGACAAATCTAGAATTAGTGTCTTCAACTTCGTTTCCTCTGTCTGTAACATCTTCGAGCCAACTGCTCTACCAGTACAAGACTCTCAGGCTCAAGTTGGTACGGTAAAACACTATCAGTAGGCTGTAGGCCTATGTACCAAAATATCTACAGGGCTTCGAAATGCATCTGACGAAAATTTCGGATAGAACGCAGACATCCTGATGCGTAGACTTGATTCAAAACTACCCGAATTGATGTTGCGGCTACTAGATCGATCAGCCATTTTTGATGTTTTCCACAAAGCAAGGGCACAGTCGCAAACGATTATTTTACAGAGAGTTTGTGAAATTTTTAACGAGAGTTTCGTGACGTCAAACCGAAGACCTTTTGAGAATTTGGGAAAATAATCTAATTCAATTACCAATATACAAATGCTTATATCAAGAAAACAGTGGGAGATATGAAAAAATAACAACGACATTGTTTTCACAAGGTTCGATTTCATCAGAAAACGAAATAAAAATATGTGGGTTTAGGGGCCCTTTAAGGGAAAGGTTAGTGCAAGCATGAAGAAAAAGGTCTATGATGTAACAGTAAGTAATCAGCACTTTCTTAGGCCTGTTTTCATTTATTGTAAAATTGCAAATGCAAAATAAAAAATGATAACAGGGTCATCATATTATTAAATTATCAAACCTAAATTATCATACTATTTAAAAAAATATATAGAAATAACAAAGATTATTACATGTATATAGAAACCATGTAAGTGTTTTCGGGGAAATGAACTCCCCACCCTATTGAAAAAAAAACATAGCTAGGCATATAGACTATAATATTTTATTTTATTTATCTTCTCACCATCATCAGTTAGATTTAATAAAAAGCTCTATAATAGTATAATTATTTGATGTAAAATGGTATCAATTTCCTAATTTTATAAAATACTCTGTTATTATCAAAAGTATAATGGTTAGAGGCCATCTCGGTCTAGACACCAATTTAAATAAAACGAATTTTAAAAAATAATAGGAAAATAGTGATATTTGTTATCAATTCGTAATTTAATAGTTGTTGATTTTGTGGTTCACTCTATTTAATTGTCATCTTGACTGAAAACTGTCGGAAAACATATAAATACCAATTTTTAAAGTTCTCCTGGGTGGCAAGAATGAAATCAAATGAACTGAAAATGCATGTCCAGGAGGTGCCTTGAAATGTAGTCATGCTGCAGTCTTGTTCATTCATGGAATGTATAACTTGAGTTGCACAGAAATAGAATGCAACTGGAAAAAACAAAAGACCGACACTCCATCAAATAATCCTATTACAGTTATTCCCACCAAAGTATCCTGAATACACAGCGCTATCAAGACTACCAAATAGTGAAGACCGAAAAGCATTGTATTCAGATCTTTGGAGTTATGGAAGGCTCACAGGACTATGTTGGCTGAATTGCTACTTTCTCAAGACTTTAATTCCCTAGCCACAAATGCTCAGCAAATGGAGTTCGTCAAATCAAGGCTTCAAACAAGCAGCACAAACATCATTAAAATTAGTTCCTTCACAATAGGTCAGAGAGATAACCCATCTTGGCACCAGCTGAGAAAAGGATGTAAACTTTCCATGTCCTACAAATGGAGGAATATTTACAGATACTCGTTTTGGGACAATATCTTGGATCAAGAATCCTTTATCTGCAAGAATTAAGTCGCCACTTTGCATTTGATCCAGCAGCCCAGAATTTCTAACTATTTCTTGATCTGAGATTGATCCAGGATAAAGATTGCTAACAAAGGTGATAACTGCATTTGGGGCAACCCCTATTAAAACTTTGAACGAGTTCATTCCTCTGTAGGTTAAGTAAGTAGCACTCTGGTGACTCATAAGACTGGGTGTGGCAACTTCAATATCTGTACAGTCTATGACAATTCTGCATGTGGAAAATTGTGAAAATGATGATGGTAAACACAAAGCATTTTAACCTCTGGATGGAATAGTTGTCATCAAATCGTCAAATAATAGTGTATGTAAATCATTGACAAAAGTTGTCACTATGTTGGATATTGTGCTAGCAATGCACAAGAATAGCTGTGCCAAATGAAGATTGGTGTAGTTTAGCCATAACTTTATAAGGACAATGAAAATCTGATCTTCAAAAGATATGCATTCTACAAACCAGCATAGTAGGTAATAGAATCCTTGAATCTGGAAGAGTGGTTTGCTACAATAATAAACACTTCTTTGGTTGGTATTCCTGTTTCCATTCTTACCACTTCTTCAGTCAAGCTGGATACTGAATAGTGTGCACGCTGATATTGTCAAGCTTTGTCTTTTTCTTTCAGTTCATTTCTAGCACAATGAAGTTCAGCTTCCAGAATGACTTGACTTGCAGGAGGTCTTTGTTCTGAAGGGCCTTGCTCACTGCAATCAGCACTGAAATTTTGCACCATTTCATGAACAGTGGTAGACGTACCTGTGGCTTGCTTCTTTGTCTTCTTTGGAGGTACAACATAGGTCGATGGGAATAATTTTTTGGCATTATGAGCATAAATTTCTGGCCCTGCTTCTTTTTTTGCATCCCAAAAATGACAGCTGCTCTAGAGCTGTATGCGATGGCTCAAAAGGACGCTGTTTTGTTTTTTTATAAAGTACAGCACAGAGACCTGTTTTGGATGCATCTGCATGTAGTACAGATAGTTCCGTGCAATTAGGGTATGCTAGAATCGTGTGGTTAACCAGTTTTTAACCAGTTTTGGGCGTCTGTGGTGATGGTGACAGGCACATCAGAACTATACCTGTGAGGCTACACCTTAGATGACGATGCTGATTGGCGCAGAGCAGCATCCCTTGGTGAGAAATCCTGCTTATCGACAACACAGCATAGCTAAGACTGCCGAAGGAACTACTCGTTGCTTTGTGCCGGAGCTGATGTCGTGTTGACTTATCAGAACCACCAGTGCATGATGGCCGTTGACTCAATTTGAGCTCATCTGCCCTTTTACAGGTCTTATTTTTCGTCCTGCTGGGTGTCATGCCACCCTCCTCACTGGAAAAACCAGGCACATCAAATATATAAGTAATCCTAGAAAGCTCTAAAATAGAAAAAAAGAGGAAAACACAACATTTTGGAACTTTCCTTTAGCTCACTTTCACAAACAAATTTTGGGTCAAATTATGCAGGCCATCTTGACCAGAAAGACTTGTCATTTCATTGTCCGCTGATGCTTACCATTTGATCTCAGAAAATGACACCCATATTGTTGGGACTCTTTGAGAATACAAGAGAGTGCAAACATTTTAATTCTGGCTAATTTCTAAAAATTATTCCTCAATTTTCAAAAAGCAATCCTAACAAGGGCACCACCACCACCACATTTAGTCTAAGTTCAACCCAAGAAGTCAACATTGTGGAATAAGTTGCTTGTTCTACATGCTTTTAAACATGCAATTCTTGATATGTCTTTTGATGAATCATTGATATATAACCTTTTAGAATTTTGTTTAAGATCCCTGTTGGTTTGATTGCAACCATGGTTTTTTGACAGTTATTTCATGGAGATGTTCATTATGTACATACACCAATGAATATTGTGGCTCATCTGAAGGAATTTTCTTAATTGAGAAAGGGTTCAGTTTAAGAAGGGTTCATTCTTAATTGGTCACAATGTGATGCATGTTTAAATGTATCTGTTCCTTACTGAAAGCAGGCAGCTATGGAACTTAATTTCTCTGTTTGGCCCCTGCTTGGTTTGAGTTTGAAAACCGGATGTTTTATTGTGTAGCTAATATCATCCAAGACAATGTTGAATTTGATCGCTGTATCAGAGATATATTTCCCTGTGCTATAATTTCTTCAAAATCTGAAGAAATATTCTAGACAAGACTTTGTTCAGAGATCAGTTCTGATTACTTTCGTTGAAGACTTATTGGCTTCTATGAAAAGTGGAAACTAACTTTTGCAGCATTGGGATCTCAAATTGACAGGATCATCAACTAGACGTTCGATCATCTTTGTGTTCATTCCTAACTCTTCTCAATATTTTTTTCAAGGATCTGTTTTTGTGTAACATTTGTGATCCTTATCGAGATGTTATAATTTGTGGTGCTGCAACGCTTGGGTTCAAGAGAAAATTCATGCCAGGTCCCGAATTGTCTAGGACTATTAGACCAGCGGTTACTTTACATGGAAGATAATTATATTTTTATCAATTTTCATCTAGTTTTAATTTATGGGTCTCCTTAATAATTGCGAAATGTATGGCAAATAAACCTGTAAAACTTCCGTTATCCATTCCTAATCTTTACATCAAAATTCTCTCCTATAACTGCCTATCAGCATTACAAAACTCGATTATCACAACATTACAACAATTCACTGCTGTCTTGGAGTAAGTTTTTTTACTAACAGCTGAAACCGTCCTCTCACTATATTACTATGTCTTTTTGGTTTTATTTTCTAAGTTTCAATTTTTTCCAGTTTTGAGGACAGAAAGTTTGGAACAAATATTGTATTGCTTGTAAAGCAATGCGTCAAAGGGGATGAAACAAGTGACACCCAGAGAATTAAGGAGTTGCTGCACAATTGCTTTTTTTTATTGGTGTCATCAACAATTCCATTGGAAAGACTTCATTCAACATCCATTTCCAAAGTTGGTTAAGTGTCTAGTGTCGGAATCTCCTGTGTGTTCCTATTTTCCACCCGTTGTTTTACGCCCATGTTGAGATACCTGATGGCAAAGTGCTGAAGGAACTCGTGGACATCTTAAAAAAACTTGAAAGCAAGCTACAAGACACTTTCAAACATGATGTGCACTTTCTTGAAGCATCATTTTCCAAAAAAGCGGGCAACACATTCCTTCCCAACTGGATTAGCATCAATGTACGAGGTTTATACAAGCAAGATCTCATTAATTCCAGTCAGAAAGAAGGCAGAAGGCAGCAGTGCAATAAGGATTATCGTGATCCTTTTCTGACACCTGGAATTTTCACCTCATATTGTGACCATGGTTCGTTGTGGTTTCTGTGCTAATTCATTTTGATTATCAGTGAATAACGTTGAAAGAATCAGTTTTAACTTATCAGTCAGTATCACAAATCTTTACAAAAATATACCTAGTTTCAATAACAAGTGGCAGAGATTTTCGGACACATTGTATTCAGTGAAGAGGGTGAAAACCTAGGATATAATAGAATTTATTGTTTTATAGTTTCTCAGTCGCTATCTTCTTATCCCCAGATATATGCTTTAGATTTGACGTAATGAGTGCTCAAGAGTCTTCAAACCTTCCTTTTACGATGTTTGGTTTCCTAAAGGTTTGTTGCATAGACATGACTAGATTTTCAGAAGCACATTACTACCAAAACTACTATAAGAGTTACCTGCCCGTCACCCATCCCCCTCGATCTATGGTCACTTTATAATTCTTAATTATTCTGTTTCTTCTTCTGGCAACCATAAGTATGATCATTTGTCTCGAAACGTTCCTTTTCACGAATTTTCGATCATGATTTCCTAACGGTTTGTTGCATAGATATGACTTGATTATAGGAGATAAACATCTACCAAACCTCCAGAAGGAGTTACCCGCCCACCCTTTCCTTCCCCTCAAGCTATAATCACTTGATAGTTCTCAATTTCCTGTCCTGACAGCTCCAAGTGGCATCATTTACGACAACTGCTGTAAGTTACATGCCTACTATTTGCTCGTGATCCTGGCTTCTTCAAGCACACATCATTTTTTGTGGATCACTTTCATTGGAAGAACAATAAAGGTCATAGCTTTTACAAATGATTGGTTGAATTCTGTTTCTGAGATTATCCAATTAGATAATTCACATTTGGGTGCACAAAAGTCCATGATCTACATTCAAATATATAGCAAGAATAAATGACCCTTTTGCTTTACTTTTTATTGGATTCTTACATCTTTGTTTATTCTTTACAGCATGCGCAGAAAGCTACAATTTGTCTATGAAACCACAATACGAGAAAGTAAACAGCCAGATAAATGAGCAACGAAATGCGAGACTGAAATGAGTAAAAAGCCAGTTGAGCTATATGAATGCTGGAAACTTTGTAAACCATTGCAGGCTACTTCTTTGGTACAGTAACTGTCAAGTAAAGTCCAAGAAAGCCATTGCTGAAAAATGACTGCATATTAATTGTAATTAATGTTATTAATATTATTATTTATATTTAAACTAATATAATATTATTTATCAATTAATATTAATTGTATGTAAACCATTGTACTTATGGAAGAGAATATGTCATATTTAAATCCGCAATTCATATTTAGTAGCAATTGTCGTTTTATTAATGTTTTATTTACATAAATATCGTAAATTAAGTTCTGCTAAA
>WUAR02560357.1:0-13021 GCA_015164055.2 Chrysaora achlyos | reverse complement strand
GGAGGGTGCGAAGTACAGTGGAGGGTTATCATCAGTACAGTGGAGGATGCGAAGTACAGTGGAGGGTTATCATCAGTTCAGTGGAGGGATATCATCAGTACAGTGGTGGATGAGCAGTACGGTGGAGGGTTATCATCAGTACAGTGGAGTGTTATCATCAGTACAGTGGAGGGTTATCTTAAGTACAGTGGAGGGTGCGAAGTACAGTAAATCGCTACATTAAATCATCACTACAGTGGAGGGATATCATCAGTACAGTGGAGGATGCGAAGTACAGTGGAGGGTTATAATCAATACAGTGAAGGGATTGCAACGAATCTTTAGGTGTTGCATTATAGTTATTCTATGCAATCCCACCACTTTACTGCACATACGTTATCCCCGGTGATTCTTATGTTTTTGACTTAAATGTTTCCTTCCCTTTTTCATAAATCAGGGACAAAAAGAGACCACGAAATTATGCACTTGCAATCTTTCTTAACTATCAATCGCTCACATGGAATACATGATAACTCACATACATACATGGAAACTCTGCAAAAGATTGAGTAACTACTAAATAGAGAACAAGGTATATAAAAAGACTAACCTTCACAAAGATCTTTTCTGTTGTTTTGCTGATAACTTCTAAGCCTGGCTTGCTAAACTCGTAGATGGAGTTTGAAATTTTAACTGTATGGTTCCATCCAGTTTCCATCGTAGGCTCCAGATACGCATGAACTCTCGCATAATAAGGATGGAGATTCTCTTTCGACCAGCTTAAAAATAAGAAGATGAATGATAAATCAAAAAGGATCATGCAATGATGTTTAGGATAACTCAGCTAGACAAGAAAATTGGCAAAACAGGGAACGTTAGAGCCCCTTGGAAATACAACATCCAACTTCTCGGTTACATCAGAATTTCATGAATTTTGTTTTAAAATAGTATTACAGATTTAGCCTCTTTTTTGGGTTTGTTTCAAGATGTTTTGGCGAGGATTGTAGTCACGGTGGCGAAAACATTGTGTTAAAAATTGATTGCTGACAATTACTTCTCACAGACATCACAGAATCAAGAAGAACACGGAGCAGAATTGTACGAAATATAATCGATTGTGTATAGAAATAAAGACCTTAGCAACAGGAGCTCCACAAACAAACAAATACAGGACATTTGGCTACAAATGCTGGGGCAGATTATTACAGAGCGATAAGCGTGGGCAAAATGTCAACGCTGAGAAGCGAATGCCTCAACATACAAGCCGTGTGTCGCCAAGCTAGCTGTGTGTGATGTGTGATGCTGTGTGTGTGTGTGATGCTAGCTATGTGATGCCCAGTGAAAGATCCGTACTTATTAAACAGAAATACTCACCGACCAGTTGCACCTAAAACACTCTCCAATTGAACAAAAGCAGCTCTTGCATGGCTATCTACACCAAGCTTAGTAGCAGCAGATTCAGTTGAGCTCCCTTTGAAATAAAACAAAATTTGGTTAAACGTGATATTACCATTTTATATACAATACACCCCAACATACAAGTCTTCATTGTGAGCGGTGATCGATAAAGGAGAAACATCTATCATATGAGTACCATGAGCATTGGAAATAAAAAAGAACTGAGAGAGAGAAGAAAACAACAAGAAGAAAGTAAGAAGGTACCAACGGCTAATGCACTCGTATGCCCCCAAATTCTACGTAGTGGGGGGGGGGGAACAAAGTGGGAGGCTATTCGATGGAAGACCAAAAGATTTAGTTGGGCAACTTTCTTTTGACAGGCCTAAGAGCTATGGCTCTAAGCAATTATGAGAAAAGTACATGAAAAGTAGCTAAAAGAGAGATAAAGAGACCAATTATAGTTCCTAAAAGCGAACATGAAGTTTTGCTACGATTTTGATCATTGATGAGATGAATGACTTTGCACTGGACTATTCATTAGGCATATTCATCATATTTCCAAAGCAAAAATCAAAATACCATGCAAAAAAGATACCTTTGAAGCCATTTGCTCGGTAAATGTCTATCATGCTGAAGGCCAATAAGCCAATTGTGAGGTACTTCAGTAGGCTAAACATTGTCAATCTTCTCTCTGCTAGGACTGGCTGTTTCCTTTGAAATCGCTAAAAAATACAACGATCAAATTGAAATTCTTTCCGCAAACTTAAATTGCCTAGAAAATGCTCACAAAAACATTGGCGTTCAGTCAACAAAGTATAGAAATATCTCCTACGTGTCATAGAAAAATTAGATAAATCCAAAAAATAAAAATAGGAGAAATATTTACTTCGCAAACTTGAAAGCATTCCGCAAATCCGACCTAGAAAGAAAGAAACACAGAGTTAGAGGTTAAAAAACTTCATTTTCACATATTTGACGTTTTATTAGTAAATGTAACAAAAGAAGAATCACTAGACTCTAGGCTGAATTTATGCCTCTCTGCCTTCTCTGCAAGAACTTATTTGAAAGCTAATAAACTACTAGGAGGACTAAAACAATATGATGCTTACAATACCTTGGACTTTTTAAAAAATTGGCTCAATTTTGATCATTTATTTACTGTACCATATAGTAAAAACCTGCATAGAAGAACCATATCAAGCCACATCAAGCCGTCTGAGCTCTGTATGTGCAGGTGATCGTAAATCTGAGAGCAAGCAGTCTTTGTGGATGTAATCAAACACGCTATTTTGACTCTAATAGTGACTTCAACCAAAGAATTAGAGATGAATAGATCCTATTATGTCAGATTTGGTATTTTTCTTTATTAATAGTAAGCTAACCAGGGTGAAAATATAATTGTTTATTTAGGCGGAATATCAAAATATCCCAGACTTAAGGTTCTTTATAAGTGAAGGGCGTATACACTGTATGGGTATACTGCTAGCGATAATGCACGAAAGTTTAAATTCATGCAAAAAAAATTAAACATTTATTGAGTTCTATGTTCTTGAGTTCTATCTTGTAGCGAATTCTTCTATTTAGGCCATCTAGATTTTTTAGCATTTTTCTTAGCCCATTTATTCATCATTGTACATACCCACGCGCTTTGTTAAGACATCCCCTTGCGTCACACGCGACATCACACTGCGTTAAGGTAATTCCCTTACTTTTACTTACGTTTTAGCTGCTTTGCATTTAGGTAAGTTAGGTTAGTCATCCCTTTCCCAACCTAGCCTTTTCCTTTTTTAATTAACACCAATTTAAATTTACTTTGCTTACCTTAATTTTTAGTATCATTACCTTGTATACAAAAACATACAAATCACTTAAGCCTTTTTAGTTAGTTAGTTTTATGTTAAGTAAATCAAGTATACCGAAAACTGAACAATCAGTTTTCTCTCTGCAATTCCCAACATACTTGGTGAGATCGTTCTCGGATATTCATTATTGTTAGTAAATTGCTTAAACTTTAATTTACTAAAATCTGACTTATCCTTAAGCAATGAGTTAACTGGGATTTAATAGTCAATTGAAGTCCACGGCAAGGAAGTATGTGGATAAGACTCATAAAAATCATCGGAAAGCCGCACTGGCTACTGTTTTGCAAGAAAATGAAGGTGTGGCTAATAATAGGCATTTAATCACTAGGTAGGTCCAAAGAACAGACACTACGATATTGACAGTACATTGTTATTATTTTCCAAAGGAGTACAAGCAGAAAATGCTTTTTATTGCAAGAAATTAAAAAACCTTTCACTTTGATAAGAGAACATTTGTTTCCTCACTGACTGATAGGAACGTTATCTTTGTCTACAGCTTAGATTAAAAAAGATTAATACTACAAATTTACGTCTTATACAGAAAATTCTTTCAGGAGCACTTATAATCCCCAAGGGAAAATTCTCAGAAAATTCAATAGACTATTACAGAGTAAACATAATTTGGTAATCAACTCAAGCTGAGTTTTGGTAAACATTCTGGCTTAATTTCACTATTTTCAAAGATCGGCAAGTCAGCACAAAAGTATATTTCCAGGTTAGCCTAACAAAGAAATTAAATCAGAATTCTTTTTAATACACCAATTCAACCAATGACCACGCTTTTGAAATATTTGAAAATTTCGCAAATCATTAATTTGAGCCCAGATTCGGATTCAACACCAAAACATTGGTATGGGTGAAAATGTCCATTTTCTTAAATCTTATATTCTTGATTCTAGGAAGACGAAAAGTTCGACAATTTATAAGGCATCTGACCGTGAACATTATTGGGGGTGAAACTTTAAACCCTCGCCCATTAGCCACAGTCAAGTCCCTAATAACTTTGAAACTTTTCATCGCGATAGAATGAAAACCGAGAAGACTAGGAGCATACAAATTTGCACCTAGACCAAATGTTTGGTGTTGAATAATGTACCAAAGGTACTATATCGAGATATTTTCTAATATTTCCAAAACAAGGCCGTTGGTTGAAGCTGTTTATAACAAAAATATTGTTAAACGAGAAATTGGTAACGTTATCAAATTAACTCAGGAATTACTTACTTTGCTACCGTTGCCTTTTCTTTTGATCTCTTGGAGTTGAGCGAAGAACTCCTCAGCTTTATGTTGAATTACATTTCTATCTTTATACTTCTTAAAACTGAGTAACTAAAAGAAAATATATTTCAAAAATTACCGATCGTATTCAGTAGGAAACAATTATTAAGTGACGGTTGTTTATCAAAGGCAGTCTGTCCCCTATTGTGTTCATCCCTATTTTAGTGGGCACAAAATTCACGCACTACAAAGTCTATAACAACCAAATGTCTTGGACTAACACAAATGCTCTAGAAACGTACTGCATTGCTGACCGGTTGTGCAGATATTGCCTTGTATTAGAGTCAATATTAGAATTAATGATATGTGGATTTTGTTGCGACGAAATAGTACATGTGACAGACTGCTTTTAAGGAACAATTTAGTCTCAATACGAAAGGTGATGTTGGTGACTGGCACATTCACTTGAAAGCACATTCACAACCACTTCACAAAGTAGCTAGGACTATATGCCTTAGACCCAGAGGACCACAAGAAAACCTAGGGTAAATCTAAGCAGTGAGACTTCTTGATGTGACCACACCACGTGGTTCTCTTCTGCCTAGGCCTAGAAATAAAGAGAGCTCTCTTCGCAATATTTTGCAACAGACTTCAACTGGGCGTTCACAACCTCTACAACCAAACACAACCACGCACAGCCCAAGAGAATCACATTTTAACGTTAGTCGGATTGTGGAAATCTTAACTTGAGCAATTTTGCGAAAGTCAAGGATTTACAAGTACTACTACATACCTCTTTGTGGACATCATCGAAATTGTCATAGAAATAACCCCAAAGAATGCTGAAAAATGGCAAATCAATGCAATAACAATACAACAAAGTGCCATATTAAATGCGATGGAATACAAACGTAATTCAAATACAATAAAAATCAGGCTAATAAATGAATCGCTAAAAGATATAATTGAAATAATAAAAATTTCAAAAAAAGTTTTGATCAATAGAAATGCACTAACAAGGTAGCAAAATGCAACATAAATGCCATGGAATATCAACAAAATTCAGATACAAATCAGGCAATATGAATACAATGCAATATCAATACAATGCAAAGCACTGCAATATGAATACCATACAATACCATGCAATAACAATACAATGCAAAGCACTGCAATGTGAATACCATACAATGCAATGCAATATCAATACAATGCAATATTTATACGATACAACAAAAAGTTATGTAATTTCAATACTATTCGATGCGATGCAATTAAATGCACTGCAATATCAATACCATATACCATGCAATGCATTACAAAACAATACAATATTAATGTAACACAATGTCAATATAATGCAATATCAAATGCAATGCAATATCAATACAATATCAATACATTTTGGGAGCAAGTGTGGAAGTGAATTTTTAGTAATTAAATTGAATTATTAAAAATCCTTTGCCTATAATTATCCTGTATTAACTCGAAGAAATGTTTATTTGTTGCCTATAAATGTATCAAACAGGAGCATACCTAGATTGTTTCAACGTTTTATCCAAGTTCTTGAACCAACTAGCAAAGCAGCTTGGGTCTTTGGAAAGACAGAATGTCAGCAAATGAAGAAGCTGCAAGATTAAAAATTATAATTTATTTTTTCTCTAAATCCATCGTTGTCACACCAACTAATCACAGCTTTTCCCACTTCCCATCCTCCGCAAGAAGTGACAGAAGCCACACATTTACTATCATAATGCAACAATGCTCGAAAAAGACCACATTCCAAACAGTAAGGTAGACTTGAAGGAGAGAAACCTTTTAAGAGCATTTTATCTTCGGTGTTCATGTGGAAACCATAAGCAGTGTATTACCAGAATTAAAATATGCAATTTGACGCAAAATTGGTCGTTTTGTAACAATGTTAGAATGTAAGATCAAGTATGCATAGCAGCGGAGAAAACCAGTTTTGCAGAGACATTAGTGCCCAAAGAACCGAGGCTCTTCTAATAAGAATGAATTGGCAAATGGCAAAAATGATTTATCACCTCAAGTTGCAATACAGGGTCATTCACCACATTGATTTGAAGCAGAAATTTAAATTTCTCGACGACCACCTGCTCTGGCTTATCACCAAAGTACAGCCTCTATAAAGAGAAAGCAATGGCATATCTTAAATATGTTAAAAAAACCCACCATTTCATCATAACTTTTCAAAGATGAAAGCTCCACCATGGAGAGAAGCCGGACCGTTTTTGACAAACTCGGCGAACTTGCTTAAATGCATTGGTGATCGACACTTCTAATTGATCTGAAATCTTAACTAAGGGTCTTTAGAATCGCGCTCTGTGGTTCTCGGAGACAGTACGTTTTCATCTAACCCAGTGGTTAATACACAGCGAGCGCCAGAATCGTTGCACAGTAACTGAAGATTTCTACATCTAAACCGAGTATCCTTTAAAGGCAGTCGGCCTCCTATTAGCTACATTTTGTTGCAATAAAAGTCATGCATAATGGATCTACTACAAGGCAATTTCTGCACCAATAATCAGCAATGAAGTAGGTTACTAGAGCATTTGCGTTCAAGGCATTTCGTTGCAATATGCTCTACGATGCGTGAATTTCGTAGGCGAAGAAAATAGCGGTGAACACAACAGGGGACAGACTGTCTCTAACAGCTGAAAATATCATACTTATTGAATGAAGTGATGCAAGACGGATGATATTGCTCACACTGGAACCTCACACAGGAGCTGCAATGTTGCTAGCAAAGTGGGGGAAATTGCCAGTATTACAAAACCTAGGAACTTCTCCACAGGTGAAATAGCCTATACCCCATTACTAACTATTGTATTTTGCCAGACAGTAACAAATTACAATAGAACACGAAATCGTACCCGGGCAATATCCTAATCTGGCAAATTATCAAAAAGAAAAAATTAAAATAAAAAATACTGCTGTGAATGTGCAAAAATGAGAGCAGAAAACATGTAGAGAGAAGGAATACAGTAAATTTGATAGGAAAATTTTGGCACCAATCATAAATCTGTGAAATACGGGTACACTATGCATTATATAAAATCAAAAGACAGGAACACCGGAAAACAACAAAAACAACAGCAATAGGTATAAAAAATGTGTTTGGTTTTTTTTTTATGTTTTTGCTGTTTTTCTGCGTTTTATTTTTATATACTGTACTATGTACCCATATTTCACAAATTTATTACTTATGCCAACATTTTCCTTTATATTACTGTATTCCTTTTCTTTACAAGATATTATCATTCTTCGCTGCAAGCATCCCTCTGGATCGAACAAGCGCCTCCTGATATTGTGGATTTTCCTTGTTCTTATGCAGTATCAACCTGGGGAAATCTATTGACCAATACAGGGCAGTTTAAGGTGAATTACAAAAAGGATTCTCTTACCTTGAAAATTGGATACAGGCTTTCAAATCTTTGCTTTAAACTAAAATGTAAGAAAAATACAACTGATGTATAGACCTCGAATCATTCAAAAGCCTCGTGTTGATCGATTACAAACCTAAGAGGCTTTTTTTACCTGTCTAACGAGTTTAACAATCTCAGACAAACAGGTTTTAAATTATAAAAGCTGGGCTATGACAACACAATTTGATGAGGATACAGTAAAAACCGGTATATATAAAAACTCACTTAAAAAAAATATAATTGATAACAATTGATATATAATATAATGTAAGTTATAGTCTAATTTCTAAATTGACCGTACAGATTAACCCCTGGTCTGGATACATATAGCATGGTGCAGCCACATACGGCGCTCATAGCTACCAATCAGGTACCCATTTATACTCTACTGGGTAGACTGGGTAGAGGGAAACACAATTGTAACAAACTGTTCAAGGTTGCTATCTCTTAAATCACAGATGGCATAACCGTGGCTCGAACTAACAACTCACAACTCTTTGGCTGTAAGCTCTAGCACATTAATCCTCCGCAAACAAAGGGAAACTCCAGGCTGACAATTTTTCAGTAGTAGATACAATAATATAAGAAACTCAGCCTTGAATTAGCAGTCCGTTGTACAACGGTGTACAATCCAGTTTCTTATGAGAAATTTTTCAGCATGCTTTTTTTAAAATTTAGAGCTTTTATTCAAAAATGATTCTGCAAAGTTAGCTTCTTAAATGCGGTTAACTACTGCAGTATGGAAGGATTAACAAAAAATACGATTCACATTCAATTGATCGGATTGGCCCATAATCCTGTCAAAATTATGATTAACAGACAGTTTATCTACTATAATATTTCATTTTGATAAAATTCATGCCTCATTAACCCTAATGCAAGGCAATGTATGCACAACCAATCGTTACTTGGGCATTTGTTTTCACGACATTTGGTTGTAGTAGCCTCTGTTTTTCATGTGTTTTTCGTGGCCACGAAAATAGCGATGAACGCAGTAGGGAATAGACTGCTTTTAAAGTAATGGTACGCCTAACAAAAGTATATATACAAAAACAAACGATAATCAGCCATATAGGTAAATAACTTTTAATGTGTTTGATGACATGTATGGCAATTCAAACTTTTAGCGCTAAAGTAGAAAAAACATTTATCCGTCAGAATTTTTTCAGCAGATCAAGAACCTAAACTAGCTAATTGAAGATTGGCACAACAATTGATAATTCATATAAGAAAGCCGATAATCCTCAAAGCATACCAAATGCGTCACACACCCACAAACAAAGTAAATTTTAGATATTTTTCTAAAATTCAAAATGGTTGAATGCATGACTTTGACGTAGGAAACTACGATAAATGATTCACTTAGGGAAAATCCGAGTCTGCTCTACAAGGACTGTTCTAAAGAAATTCCTTTGAAAAAATGTCTTTCGAAATTCAAGTTGTAGCCAAATGTGGACAAATTTGACGCTTGCTTCTTGACAATTGGTCTACGTGGGAATAATGCAGATCAGTTGACTAAATAGCCAATTTATATGAGAAAATTCTAAATAAAATGCGAAATAACACAAAAAAGTAGTTTGCATCATTACAAACCTCTGAGAATTCGTTAAAGGTGATTTTGGTGCGAACACTATGTTCAAGATATCAACAAACTGCCTTCCATCAATAACTGGACTTGAAAACTTTGTTCCCGTGTGATAACTAAAAATAATTTGATAAATAATATAACATAGCCTGAGAATAAACGATGCGGGAACAGCAAGGCATGTCAAATGAAATTCCAAAAGATCCTGTAAATATAGACAGGTTTTTAGTTGTGCAAATGTTTATGCAATCACACAACTGTCCAAATTTGGAAAATTTTTAATTTTGAGAGAACTAGCACCCCCCTTGCCAGGAACCTTTTGACCACAATGGCTCACATAGAAACATTATCGTATCACAGGAAATTGCAAAACTACGAAATTGTAGACCTTTCGCCATTCTCTGCACCTAGCACATAAACCCATGCCTTGATTTAGTGTGGCCACATCGAGAGGAAAGACTAAGGTCCCACTGCTTAGATTAACCCTAGGCTGTTTCGTGGTCCCTCTTCACCTGGTTCATAAACATATGCCTTGATATAACGAGGTCACATCGAAATGACGGACCAGTGTTACATTGCTTAGATTAGCATTGTGCTATTCAGTTGGCCCCTTTTGATCAGCGCAGAAACCCGTACCTTGCGAAGATAGCAAGCGTATGTGCTTATCAATCAATTTGCACGTACATTTGGTGGAAGTATTGTACATTCTAACATTCTGCGTCAACGATTATATGTACCGAGATTTTGAAAGCAACTTGTTGCCATACAGAAAGATGCCAATTGGCAATGGTATCAGTAAGGTTTTGTTAGTATGGGAAAAATTAACAAAATTATTCTCACTTGAGTAGCTCTTCAATGTAACTAACTACATGAAGAGCGTGTGTGCCAACTCGCAAAACTGGATACATAACTTTCCACCAAACTAAAACAAAAATTATAATATGGGTGAGTAAGGTAAATATTGTAAAACCCAGATAAACAGAACTATGAATAATGAAGAGTCTCCCTTGATTCAATTAATAACAAATCTGAAGAAATTATTCTTATTATTAGCTCTGAGCAACATTTTTTAACTAAATGCAGCACTATCGATTTTTCCCTTTAGATGGTAATATCCCTAATTGTTTGTCTCAAAAAGCTAATCTATTGAAGCGAGAGCTCAACTCAACTAGCTAGATGACATTATTTTACGCAGTTTAAAAATACAAAATTGTCAAAGGATGAAATTGCAAATTCCAAGAGCCAGGAACAAATATTTATGTTACTGTATGTTATACAATAACAACTATATATTTTATTCGTTATTCATATCCAACTATAAAAAAATTGAAATATATCAATACTTCCCATATATTAAATTATATCTTATATTATAGGGGTCAGAAAGAAGCGGGCCTGGAGAGACTAGGCATACGCAGAGCATAAGATTACTGATCGGTAGAAGATACACTATCTGTTACGAAAAGTAGTCCGAAAAGCGAATATCCGGACCGGTATGGTGTAAACCTGCTTTCATGCTGAAGTTGCAAAGAAAGCGAGAGAATGAAGAAAATTATGAAAAAACCAAGAGGAGGGCAAACAATTACATCGATGAAACAACAAGCGTCGTAATAAACGATAATAAAGAAATTGCAAAACATAGACACATTTGAGAGCTAGTAAACCGCGCAATGTCCACAACGGACGGAGGAACAGGCGTATATCCGCATTCCTGACCTAATAATCAGGTTCGTCACCGATGAACGACCTTGACCTCTGCGACCCGTTGCCAGATTTGACCTTTAAAGTTTAAACTGTGAACTGTGACCTGTGAGGTTTTAAAGCCCTGAAGATATTATCAACAAGAAGCAGAAAGCTGATTAAATGTTGTGAATGGCCCCAAATCAAATAAAAGCAATAAAAAGCACTTAAGAACATTCAAATTTGATAGATAATCCCTAGCTTAACAAAACAGGGAAGTTGTTGTAAGCCACTCCTATTTAATGATTTCATATGACGTTTTGCATCGACGGGCGGTCAAAAACGTTCCTGTTGTTCTTTTGCCTTTTCACTATCGAAGAAATAAGGACTGTTGTATTACATTATAATTTGAAGAAAAAAAATTATTAGACTAAATCGAAATTTACGTATTAGTACAAGGCGCCCATTATTCAGTGTTAGCTTGTCTAAAATATCAAAGAATCAAATCATGTGGAAATCCCAAAGCTTCTTCCATTAAGAAGAACTTCCCAAGAACAATATAGCATTGATGCATTGTATATTGGGAGAGGCAGAAATTGAGAGGAAATAGCAAATAATAAAGGAGGAAAACTATAAAAACCGAGATGCATGAAGAAATCTGATCACTTGGAGAGCAGATCACTTATCAGGTAAGTGGAGGTATTTTAGAGGCATCTAACGACTTGTGCAGTTAGAAAATGCTTTGCGTTGGTATGGCTTGCCTTCAGTGATGCGTATGAGAAACATATTTAAGATTTATAATTTTATATATCAATATTTTCAATTTATCTCCTACAGACGTTTCTAGAAGAAGCTTCCGGTATGAAGATTACTCTGCTTTGCATGTTTTTTCTACTTGGCCTAGCATTGGGCGCCCCGGCATATCCAGGTAAACATATTTTCTCTTTTATAAACGAACAATATTCTTGGTATTGTTTTTTATACAATTTGAGGCCTCTTCGCAAAATAGGAAGCTGTCACTAAGATTGTCGCTAAAATTTAAAGAATGTGGATTTGAAATTAGGCGTTTATTTGAGGTTGGGCGTTTTTCAAAGGAAATACAATAACGGAAACCATGTTAAAGTGTAAAGGTATAATAAAGAGTCTCAAGAAGGTGGCTTTGAAATGAGGCGTTTATTTGAGGTTGGGCGTTTTAAAAAGGAAATACAGTAACGGAAACCACGTTAAAGTGTAAAGGTATAATGAAGAGTCTCAAGAAGGTGGCTTTGAAATGAGGCGTTTATTTGAGGTTGGGCGTTTTTCAAAGGAAATACTGTAACGGAAACCATGTTAAAGTGTAAAGGTATATTAAAGAGTCTCAAGAAGGTGGCTTTGAAATAAGGCGTTTATTTGGGGTTAGGCGTTTATTTGAGGTTGGGCGTTTTTCAAAGGAAATACAATAACGGAAATCATGTTAATTCGTAACAGTATAATAAAGAGTCTCAAGAAGGTGGGTTTGAAATAAGGCGTTTATTTGAGGTTGGGCGTTTTTCAAAGGAAATACAATAACGGAAATCATGTTAAAGTGTAAAGGTATATTAAAGAGTCTCAAGAAGGTGGCTTTGAAATAAGGCGTTTATTTGAGGTTGGGCGTTTTTCCAAGGAAATACAGTAACGGGACCGGGTAAAAGTTCAAACTCATACGGAAGAGTCTCAATAAATGCGGCTGCTGGAATTTCATGGTCAACGCCCAAGAAAGGCCTTAAATTTAGACATAAAACAACATTATCTTGATCCGAGCATTGCATCAGCAAGTCCTTTGCATGTCGGTTCCTAAATTTCAATGAAGCATTGAACCAATCAGTATTTTCATC
>WUAR02560246.1:0-13029 GCA_015164055.2 Chrysaora achlyos | reverse complement strand
CGCTCCTTATTACTCAAGGTAATAGGCCAAACCGTGCCTACTATAGCGGGGGAGGGGAGGGGGTTAAATGCTTCTGTAAAATCAGGGCTTAGGGAGCTATATTGACGTTTGAAGAGTTATTTGGAATTTGTTTAGTTGCATAGTTATTGGTGTAGCTAGCAGTGGGGTACTATTTTATGTAAAACTTTATTTTCCCCGTTATTGTAGGCAAAATCAAGGTCGAAATATCGTCAGAGGGTATCGACGATCCTGGCTTCGCTCGAATTGCGTCAATCAAAATCAACGGAATCGAAAGGAGTCCAATGCAACGGGGTTTCAATGTTGTCATTCTTGACAGCGCTGGAAATTACCTCGTTTCCAAAAATTTCGACACGGCTGACCCAACGCGAGGCTTGAGTGAAGGCCAGAAAATGGCACAGTTCTTGGATGACCTGCCGAGTGAGAGAATGGTGTGTGTTTCCTCTCTGGAAGCAACAGGTTAGTAAAATTTAAATATGAATTAAATCTATTGCAAGAAGAAGAAAACAACATTAATTTTCCATTTGACAAAGCTGTTTACAGCAATTGGTGAGTGAAATACAAAATGTTTGGCAAAAAGTTATAATTGTAAGTAAAATTGTGAGAAACTGATAGTTTTGAAGCTTGAAATAATGGCTTTCTGTGTAGCTTTTGAGATTATTCATTTCTTTGTCGACAAGTAGTTCGAGCAGGTAGCTAAGAAGTAAGAAATTCTACCACTGCTTTTACCTAACAACTTATAATGCTGTGGGATAAACCATATTTTAGTTAGACGAGTTTTCTGAATCGGAGTTGCTGATCGTCAAGTAAATTTCATTTCATTTCACTTCAACATAGTAGCGAGGGTATTACTCTTCAGTGAAATGATTACCAACGGTTCCTAGATTTAAAAAGGCAGTTGTAACAAATGGATTGAAAATACGTATATAGAAAATCGTTCAGAATTGGATCTGTTTCAATCTGAATACTGCTGTTTGGTGCACGTTTTACATCACTGACTTCCTTGTAGCATAATATTTTTGAAGCTTTGATCATTTTTTAAACTGTCTCTGGCATGTCTTTAATTAGGTGACGGCATGAGCGAAGTTAGAGAAGCGCTGATACGCGTTGGAGCTGACGAGAACTTTGAATCTGGTACAAAGGGTTCCTTTGCTTTACTGGGTTATACTGGCGAAGAGAAAGTTGTATGGCTCAAGCAAGTATCGAAACCACGAGGACAAGGCCCAGCGAAAATCATCACATTCGTCATTACACCAGAGGGAGCTGAGAGACTGGGTAAGTTATGTTATTCCCTTGATTATGTAAAATTCCACCCTTACACTGAGAAGTTTAAATTTTTGAAAAAAGACTTAGCAAGGTCTTGCAGATTAAGAACGTGAAAAATAGTCCACAAACAAGTCCTTTCGACGAAAATTAAGAATTCGATATCTGTAATTTGGCCTTTTTGAGTTATTTCGAGCTGTAAGGGGTGTGGGGATGATATTGGTTTCAGAATTGGAAGCTTGTAATGTTCAAGTTTGTGATTCATTAATCAGTTACTTCAGCAAACCAATCAATCAATCAATCACATGATGACCGAATTGTTCAGTGAAAGAACAACTCAAACAGTATACAAATCATTCAATCAGTTAATCGGTTCTTCAATCAAATCAATCAATCAAAGCCTAATCAATATTCTTTCTTTTTCTGTTTCTTCAGCTCAAGGCGAGGAAGATGTATTCCAAGATTATGAACCTGCTGAATTTTCTAAATATGACGACTTTGAAAAGAAGGGAGAACGAGAAACAGAGCAGAATTTCCCGACCCTAACCAAAACAAGTGCAAGAGTGAGTGAAAAGTCTTTGTTCTTTATTTTCTTCTTTTCAAAACGGTACAAAACTAATCATCCACTGTTTATAGTTTTAAGAACGATAAGAATAACTTGATGATGAAGACTTGTTTGTTTGTTTGTTTGATGTAAATTAATTATTTCTAACTAGCATTGTGTGTCTAAATCGCTTATTAAAATTAGTTTTTAAGTAAGTTTAAAATTATTGAACGTTATAGCTGTTGAAGATTTTTCAATTTATTTTTATTCGTTTCTTGATTTCCTCGCTTGCTTGTTTGAGCTTACTTTTTTTATTTCATTTTCATGAACAAAATGGAAGTAATGATAGATGGGGGCATGTGAGAATTCTAGGAGGCCCTCATGCCCCTCTCTTTAGCACCACCCCTTGTTACCCTTAATGACCCTTTGTTGTGGGGAATTAGATCTAAATAACATCCTATTCATTGTGTTCACATGTTGTTATATACTTGTTATTTCTTTGATTTAGTCCATTATGAGAGCTCTTCCGGCCGAAGAGAAAGCGAAGATTGCGAAACTCAACGAAGGACTAAGAATGGAGAAGAACAGATTGGTTACTGAAGTCAGCAAATGGGACGATCAAAGTAATGACATCATCGTTTTGGCTAAAAAGATGTGCATGATTATGATGGACATGTCTGATTTCACGAGGTGAGAAACGATCAGTCTGTAAATGTTTTTGTGAAATTTGAATAGTTTAGGTATGGTCACAGGTTCATCATCATCATAATTTATTTCAAAGAATGAAACATAACTAACTGTAAAAAATGATAGTAAAACCTATTGATAAAACAGTTATAGCGAATGCCGAACTTACCGCACGATTTTGGGCGGCTCTTTTTAGTTCTTGAGGCAGCATGCCAGTATCTCGGCAGATGACATCAAGTGGTTGGCCGGCCAGTTTTGTAGTCATTAGGCTGCTATGTCACGACTGAGTTTGTGCTCTCGTTGGTATGCCTCATTACGCGGCCCACTAGGCGCATACGCCCCGCTCAGACAACCTCGGAGGAGGATACCTTTTCTATTTCGCCATACAGTGTAGTGTTCGTCATGTGCTACTGCCAGCTCAACTTACTGGATTTTAACATGCAAAGAGTACATGTTGTTCTCCACACTATCAAACTCATTATGCAATTTTAAAATTGTATACATTTTCGCTGCACTAGCAACAATGTGAGCCACATTTCTGCAAAAGTTTTTGTCATTTGCTAGAAGATACACGAAGACTACGCTTTTGTATCGTCCATCTTTCCATCTTGTTTTGACAGTATTCAGGCGGCTATGTGCACTCAATGACTGTCATTTTCAGCAAATGTTGTACCTAGAAGATATTACATGTTTATCTCATTCACAGGGGTACAGGTCCTATGAAAACTACGATGGATGTAATCAGAGGCGCTGAGGTATTTGATTTGCCTGATGTTTTGCTGCGAACATTTGCATGATAGTCATTAAGTATTATGCTGGGTTTTCTACCCTTTCTGTGTTTATCCGTTCTTTTAATAGGCCGATTAGGTTTCAAGCATGTATCTCTTGGTATAATAAAGTATTAACTTCCGTCATCATCATCCTCTTTGCCCAAGCGGCCGTGGGCGAACCCATTCATGAACAACCTGTCTCTATCCTGCCCGATTCTTAGCCGTTCAGTTCAGCTCAACACCTCCTTCTCCCCCACCAATCTTTCAAATTTCCCATCCAACTCCCCTAAGCCTGCCCGTTTCCACGTCTTCACTGCATCCCACCTTGTATCACTGCTCTAGTTGTTCCTCGTCCACGTACGCAGTGACCAAAGTATTTGAACTTCCTCTTCCTCACCATCTCTACCACTTCATCCGGCTCATGCCCACATATTCATCAAATCCTGGTCCTAACCAACTAATTTGTCTTCTTTTCCTTCCATGATACTCCCAAATTTCTTCTGTAAGTCTTCAAATCTATTTCAAATGCTCGCCTCTTCTATTATCTTTCCATTGCCCATCAAAATATAGTTATACTTCTAACAATTCTCATGCCAGAGGTTTTATTGTAGCCATATTTGACATTTTTTCTCCTTTTTTTTTATCTAGAGAATCGCGAAACTTGGACAAGCACTAAACAAACTAGCTGGAGATATTGCTGAAAGAGTGAGCTTTTTTTCTTAATTTGTTTCTTTGCGATCGTTTATTCATCTGTTAACCACAAATGCAAGAGTATTAGAAGTGCCAGTCAATTTGTATTCATTTACACTAACCGCCAACTGACTGCTAGTTAGTAGATATGGGGTTGGGCAATGGGGATATGTATGCCCCTATCAATTTTTATTGCGAAAATTATTCTATTACAAATTTATCGTTAGTAAGTATATAGTAAAGTTTATTTTACTCTTATATCTATTAATGTGAATCTGATTTGTATTCTTTAACTGTCACTGTTTTTCATTGTAATATTAATAGTTCTTCAATTCATGTAATTTGTATTTAAAAATAAGTTCATTTAATTTTTGTTTGTTTTTGTCAATATTAGTAGTTAATTTTAGTTATACGATTGTTATTTGGTTAAGGTCAAACTTGGCCTACATACCGAATTAATAAAAGAAATTAATTAATTAATAACCCGTAAATAGGACTCATTTAAGTGTTTTTTCCGATGTTAGTCGTTCAGTTTTGATGTTGTAAATTCTTTATTTTCTTTATTTTAGTGTCCCCACAGTCCGACGAAAAACGATTTACTAGCCTACTTGCAACGAATTGCGCTGTATTCTCATCAACTTACAATTACTGCTCGTGTCAAGGCTGATGTTCAGATGATCAGTGGAGAGCTTGTTGTCTCGGGGGTACGTTTGATGTTATCAAAAAAACTAGCCTTGTTGTTTGTACTTTGCCATTGTACCTGTGTTTGGTTTCCATTAAAGAATCCTCTCATAAATTTCCATTGTGGAGGAAAGCATATAAAACATCGAAGAAATGGCTAAGTAATGAGAGGGGGGGGGGGAAGGGAATAGTGGAAATTTATTAAGACAGAAAGTTAGAACTTATTGCGGCAAGGCCCTGTGATAGTGAAACACCTAACAAGAAATGTTCGCCGCTAGTTTGGGTTAAATATTTAATGTTCTGGTATCAGACATTCGAGAAAGCTTGATTTTGCATGGATGAAACAAGGAAGCCTAATCGTTGATATTTCTCCCATTCGGAGAGGGTCAGATACTGAAGATTTAGTGAGGCAAAATTTTAAAATCGGTTTTTTTGTGAGGCCTTACTCTGTCAATTTTTTATTTTTGTTTGTTACTAGTTATGTTTTTTTGCATTATTACGCATTTGTTGTAGCTAATCTTTTCAAACTGTCTAATTTCTGTTTATTTTTTGCCTCCTGTGCAGCTGGATAGTGCCACGTCACTGATCCAAGCCGCGAAGAACTTGATGAACTCCGTCATCCTTACCGTCAAATCATCGTACGTCGCTTCAACGAAACAACGAAGAACCGCCGAGGTAGAATTATTATAGATTTATTACTCACGAGTCCCAGTTTGTGTTTCGCAGCTACCATCTTTAATTCAACTCAATATGTTAAACGTAAAAACTTAATACTAAAAGTGGTTTCAAAAACTTATATACTATGAAGTTGGTGGACGCAAAGAAAGGGACAGGTTTTTGGTACACTAAAGCCTTTCGAGCCTACATTCTCATCAGAGTGTGACTTTGCATTAGATTACCTTTTTAAATTTTACATTCTACATTCCGCCTCCTTCATTGTATAGCTATAACGCGTTAGAAATAAATTTGATAATTATAATAATTCTTTTAACCGAGGTTTCAGTGATTTAGGATGGAAACGACACAGAGACTTAAGCGCCTTAGAAATAAATTTTAGACGAAATTTTAGTGATTGGAAGGTGGAAACGACACAGGAACGTAAGCGAAAATACCGCGAAGCGGCATCGAGCACGTTAGAAATGGATATAATAATTATAACTAGGTTACAATCCACCCTTTGCACAGAAGACCGAAAAACGACACATCCGTTAGTAGTATATAAGTTTTAAAACTTAAATATGCTTTCTCACTGAGATTCAGCATTTAGCTCTTGAAAAGCCGCCAAAAGTTGGCGCGTCCAGTCAGATAGCAGTATTGCGAAATTGCTAGAAATGACGAGTTCTGATTCGATAGCTAATTCTAACCATCCACTAGACTGAGGCAAAGGAAAGGAAATTCCCGAAGCTGTGAGGAAAACAATTGATTTACTTTGGCTCTACTGATCGAACCTAGTATGGAATATCTTTCAGAAACTACAACGATCGATATCATTCTGAACTAAACAGACACATGATTATATTTTTATAAAGGATTCAAAAATAGTAGAAAATGGAGATGCTACAAAAGGCGGAAACTCGTCTCTAGAAAATGTTTCCCTCTTTATTAAAGGATTCAAAAATAGTAGAAAATGGAGATGCTACAAAAGGCGGAAACTCGTCTCTAGAAAATGTTTCCCTCTTTATTAAAATTTATATTTCTATTTATATTTTATATTTCTAACTCAAAAATTCTTTAGTGCTAATTTCAAGCAAACTTTTATCAATTGTTATTAAATTCTTGGATTAGATAAGACAAGCTATTTAACTAGTTTACCTTTCATGTCTATTGTTAGTCAATCTTGCTGTTCCTGGTTAAAATTTTCAATATTGAATTAGCTTCGATATTATTCCTCGTTATTATTCTCATGATAACAGCTCAAGCCGGATAAGCTCTGCTTTTCATAAGTCTTATAGAATACAATTTTTACTGCCTTGTTTTTAGTTTTGTATTCTCGAAAGAAAATTGAATTTTGTTTTTGTTGCAGACACCGATTGTGAAATGGAAGATGAAGGCACCTGACAAGAAGCCTCTGATCAAAGTTGACATCACCGATACTCGCGCAACTGTTCGTGGCACCGACACTCAGCTAGGCCCGTCGCCCATCCAACAACTCGGCGAAATACAGCACTAACCGAAACGTGAAGTTTTTTTATTTATTAGTAATTTTCTAACATCCTTAGGCCTTGTAGTTGAACTATTAGGAATCAGAATGACTGTTTAATTAACTTCTATTTCATTAACTCTGTACTTGATCGTCGATATGAAACTGCAGTAGAAACCCGTATATAAGAGCCAATGGTTTAAGCACTAAAAGTACAAGAATATGTTGACTGAAGTTCCTGTCCATTTTATGCCTTGCCAACGTCTTGAATTTGCATGGAACTGTTTTCCACACGACTCGTGCATTTAATGTGGTTCCTCACTCAATATATACCTTATGCAGACAACCCTCTGTATAGGAACACCTCGATATCCGGAAACCTGAAAGAAGACAACTCCTTCGCGAGGGGCAGGGAGTGTGACACTCCTCTGAAAATACACCTGCCGGCAAATGAAGCTTAGGCCTCATTGTGTCGGCAAATTGATATACTGTAACTTTGAGGCAATCTCTGCTCAGTATTTCTAATTTTCCGATGTTCTCTACAAATTGTTCACAGCACAAAGTACGACTAAGTTGCAACAACACCAGTAAGAGAAAACATTACAAAAACTACGTTTATTTGGTGGCCACACCCAAGGACCACAACCTTTCGGCAGCAAATTTATACGCTACACCTCAAGCAACTTCGCAAAGGTCTATATTTTAGCATGTTTCTATGCCTTGTCAATTAAAGAATTCGCAGAAAGTTAAATAACTAAAGATTTTCTGCGAGAAAGAAAAATTGGTTCTTATCAACAGGTTTCTGCTGTATTAGTTAATGGTGGTGTGTAACTGATGGTTTTTTTTACTTCGATAAAAACTGGATATAACGTGTTTTATTGCTTGTTGATCTGTGATGTACTGTAGTAGCTAATGCGTGCACCGACAACTTATGTTATGAATCCACCCCCCTGGTTTTTTGTATTTTTCATTTGCTTGCGTTGGGCAACATTACAATGCCGGGGGGTGTAATAATCCGCAATAATGTGTTTATTTTCAAATGTTTTAAAAATCATCGATATTCTAGTCCTTCCCATTTTTTTTATTAAGTAAATTTTTGTTGTCTTAGGCTGATGAACTGGTAGTTATTCTGTATGTAGTTTTTGTTTTCGTAATTTTAATGTCTTTAATTTAGTTGATTGAAATGAGGTAAGGAAAAAAGAAAATATTTTTTATTTTGTGCCTTCCCAGCTGAGGTGGTCAAGGTCACACGACACACGTCATGCGTATTTTTTGGCGCGAATTGTTTTCCCATCATGCATTGCGCAGAGCATTTCGAAATTTGCACGTGGTTCGTTGTAAACAAGTGGTCAACTCGAGATGACAGATGAAAGTCCTATCTCTAACTTCTTGAAGGAAGAACCAAATATTAATAGGTAATGCTTCAGAATTATTTAAGGTTTTTTAAAAAGCAGAACTCTACTCATTATATTTTGAGGGATTAATCACCAGGCCTCTGCTCTAAAAAAATTTGGCAGGTTTTGTGTGGCCTAATTAATTAATGTCCATCATCAGTGCTTTATTTGAAAATATCTTGTATATTGCACGCTTCCTTAGTGGGTGGTGTGAGGGATAATTATGGAATATTCCGGATGACCTGACTTTCTTGTTATATTTTATCCAGTGCCAGCGAAATAAGCTATTCTGTCTCTAATCAAGATGAAAATAAGTTAAGAATGAACATCCCATCACTGGACTAGTCTATAGGCTGGAAACGTTATTTTTTACCAAGTCCTTCCTTACCAAATCTTGGAAGGAACAGTTGGTTGGCATAATTTGATGGTGTAGTCATTTGGATGATCAGTAGGAGTAGGAAGGGTACATGCCCCGTTTCTCCTGCAACCAGATCAACAGAACGATTTATCCAGTATGACTGATTAACCTCTCTATGTTTGATAGTTATTGGCAAGTATAGTAGTTAAAAAGAAATATTTTTTCTATTTTAGGTTGGGTTTCAAAAAAATAATGAGTATCCTAGAAACAACGAAGAAGGTAGGTTTCTTAAAAGTTTTGTTGTAGTTTAAATTTGGATTATGCTTATTTAATCAAGATGGTGCACCATTATCATATGTAAAAACAATCAAGTCTCTAGTTCCAAAACAGACATTTTGATATATTAATTAAGAACATTTATGTGAGTCATTTTATTTGCTTGAAGGAACTGAACAAAGTCACAGAGCAAATTTCATACATTAGAGGGACGTTTGCAGAAGCTGTACTTGCAGTGGAAAAGGTATGTGTTTAGTTGTCAAGGTCAAATTAGAGTCAAAATTAGTTTCAATTATTCAAGTTTTAAGACTCTCAGATTCCCAGATTTGTGTTGATTATTGGGCTATCTTAACTAACAATTACTGTAAAGTTATGATAACTGTAATGACTTCTGATCACAAAACAGCCAACATTGGGGGAGGAGAATTTGCTGCCCTTTGACTTAATTACGGTGTAGAGATGGAAAACTCTGTTTTATATACTTGTGATGAGGATTATTGCTGAGTTTTTTGGCCTGTATCCTTATAGTCATAGTGGTTATAATTTAATCAATTTTTAGGCACAGCTGGCTTTAACAGATTTGTGTACAGATACTACCAATCTTAATTCACCAAGTCAATGCCCAGACTTGGTTTCAGAAGATTCACAGACCTCTCTAGAGAATGGTTTGAATACCACTGATAATGGCAACACCTTGTTGGAATCTGCTCCAAGTGTAAACCAACCAGAACCTGGTAAATTTTCATTTTTATTAATGCATGCAGTGCAGAAGGCATGAAACAGATTTGTCTGCTCTGTTTTCTTACATTGTACATCATTAGCTATCAAAGCTAACCAAATATCGATCTTTCTTGAGTAAATGCCCACTCCCCCCTGTGAACAAGATCACACCAATTGCACTTGTGGCCCCCTCAAATAAGTGCATCTCAAAATAGATGTGTAAGGAGTATATCCCGATGCATAAGAGACCTATCTCTTTGCTTAGCCCTCCGTTCCCACACCTCTCATTTCTTAGTATCATTGTGACTAAAAACCTCTTGCAAAGAAATGGAAGAAGATACAAATCATTCATTTGAGGTACATAGTATTTGATGTGACCAATTATAATGTAATGCAATGATCTTTTCTCAAGTGATTCTCACAAAAATGAAAGTTAATGAAGATGACATCCTAGGACAAGTTGTTAGTTCTCTTGATAAAAAGGGGAGATTCTGGTTCAAGCCAATGGGTGAAGAAAATGAGGAGGTTACTCTTCGAAGATTTGAATCTTGGCACAAGTGAGTTTTCTTCCCTTCCATTCTCAGAATCAACTAAATGGTGGACATATTGTTGATTGAGTGGGGGACATAATGTTGGGGTTGAGGTGGAGGGTAAAAGGACATTTACCTTGATCCTATTTTATCTAAAGGACCTTGACTAAGGATTTGGCTGCAGCAAAGTTAGACCTTTATGTTAATTTTTTTTCTTTGTCTTCTCTACTTTTTATTTTTCCTGCAGTGCTGGACAGCATTTGCCTTTGAATGAAATTAATTTCAAAGTGGACGAGATGGTGGCGATTAAAGAACGAAAAACTAATTCCTGGATGAGAGCTTTGATAGAAAGACTGTTTTTGAACAGAAGTTTAGACAGAAAAGAGGTAAGACGGAAAATGCAGCTCTATTCTTCGCTTGATTCAATCCAAGGGGGCTGTATGTCAAACGCTAAGAAAATACACCATCTAGTTTAGACAGAGAAGAGGTATACGATAAATATCAAACAGCATTTATCGTAACTGATCCTGTACCAAGCATCCAGATCCAAAACTAAACTGCAAAGTATTAAAAAAACAACGTCAAAGGCTTCGTTGGCATAGGGCGTGTAGGAAGTTGATGTACATCACACTTTGAATGCGATCGTGGCGGTGATGATGCTGATGGCGAAGTCAAACTGCCGTTTAATTTTTCATAACTTTGCAATGATTAACTCGGCACCTTACTTGCTCGAGCAGACTCAGTGTTAATACTTTAAATTAAAGTTGTTGAACTCAAACACTTGTTATATTTAAGTTATAAAAGGCGCATTTTGATTCAAATACCACAATTTGTTGCTGCGAAGAAACCCTGTCTTAGTACTTTTTTGCTCATGTTCTCTGTAGATAATTCATTTAAACCACGCTGTACTTGATGACGTGTTTGCGAGTTGTCATTCTTTCTTGTAATTCATATATTTTCTAGCTTCGTATACGCTATGTGGATACTGGAGACCTTGATGATGTAAGCTATGACGTGGTATATGAACTACAAGAAGAGCTGAAACATCCACCGTTTTTGGTATGAAAATTCAAGAATAAAGTAATAATAGCTAACTCATGAAAGGGGCAGTAATAACATCCGTGTAACTGAGCTATTGTTATCCAGAGCCTTTACTATGTCCGAAGCATTGTTTTTGCAATAGGACAGTAGGTTTATTGTTTCTGACTCGCCTTTTTTAATTGTTTTTGGTTGATAAAACGATAGAGCCACGATGCTACTGGGGGGAATTGGACCCCTATTTAGGATGTTAAAAGAGTCCCTGGTTTATCCTGGTTCTACATTCAATACTTGTTTATTTTGATTTTAAAACAAAGTTGCTGTGATATGTTATAATTCGGTTAAATGGACAGTGCAATAAAAAATGATAAATTTATTTATTTTAGGCAATGTGTTGCTGTCTGTTTGACAATGTCGATGAAGATCTGCCTTACGAGGTAAGTTAATTCTAAGCAACATACCAGGCTGTAAACAAGTTTTTAACTTAGCTCTGTAATTCACGTTAAAGAATTTTATACATACATACATACATACAAGCAACATAGCCATTTTTGACTCTGTTTTAATTTTGACATCAACCAATCAAGCTACATGGGTTGAATCACGTGGTCGTTAATGCTGCACTTTGATTGGCGTATAGTAAATCTAAACAAACGAGCTGGTGAATGGAATACGAGATCCTCCTATGTTACCGTACGCTAATTTATGAGCAAAAGGAATGTCAAATGTGATTGTTAAAGATGTTGGATGCTGGAGAAAAGTTTTGTCTAGTAATTCTATTTTTCCTTGATATTCCACATTATTATTTTACCATATTTGTTGTTTATCTAAGTCTATTTGGGTATTCAATGACTTAAAATACGAGAAGCAAATGAAGCTACGAGTGAAAAAGAACCTTCTAATAGATGGGAAAAATATTGATCTGGTCGACCTGTGGACAACGACTGATTCCACTGATATCAATCACGAAGTGCAAGTCAAAAGTAAGAAGTTTTTTCGCAGCCACTTGTATTTGTATTAAATTTACTTCTTCAGTTAACACCTGTATTTAATTGCATCGAATCTGTTCGGATAGCCAGATTGATGCTTCATTAATAAAGGATGTTTGATAATTTTCCAAAGAATATGATAAACAAATTTCAATCCTTTTTGAAATATGAATTGTAATAGCTATTTTAACAAAATTGAATAATTATAAAAATTTTGCTGTGCTTTTTGTGGAAAATAGTTTGATATCCGAAACTCTAATATCTTTAACGAATAAGAGCTGTTTTTGTTCTTCTCACATCAAAGCTATTCTTTTTGACAGTCAAAGAGCAAAAGATGTTTTCCGAAGAGGTAAGTGTAGAGTTGTTCGTTGTCTAACCATGTTTGTGTTAAGCCAGGCTCATTACATTTGTCACTGACATGTCTGATATTGCTACACTACCCACTTACTGGCTTGCTTCACGCAGTTAGATCCATGCAACAATGCAACTTAATAATACTGCGTAAATCAGGCTGCAAAGATAACATTGTAACTCAAATAACAACTTGTATAGTAACTCTTTTGAAGCTTATTTTTTCTGGAAGGAAACACACTTATCTATAGAGCGTTTGAGGGAGAGAAACGAAGAATCTTAAATTTTTAGCACACTGAGGCCTTTGAAATGCTTTTCATCAGAGTTGACTGACTAGTTACAGTCATTTCTGTAGCACTTTAACCCAGGTTAAAATTGGAACTATTTTAGATCTTGATCAACAGGAATGCGTTTCTTCGATATTGACTTTCGCAATAACATACCCAAGAACTGTTACCCCTTCCAATAGAACAATCAGATAGTGTTGCGAAAATTGACTTTAACTCCCCGATTTTCCTGAACTGCGTTGACAATAATTTGTATGTATTTTAGAAAAAAACTGTTGAAAGCAGAGCAGCGA